>VDFB02086081.1:437486239-437628099 GCA_007258455.2 Sequoia sempervirens | reverse complement strand
TGAATTGACTTTTACCCCTTTGTCAACTTATTTATAAGGTCAAAATGACATTTTCAACAATACATCGAGGCTCATTTCAGCACTAACTTCGACTTCCTTCAAGGACTATCTTAACATGTCCTGCTCCAAACCGATCACATTGTTTTTGGTCATCGTGATTGATTTATCAAAGTGCCCTTTCTACAAATTTTTCTGGCGTCAACCCAAAATTTGAAAATTTCTCGAGGGGGCAATGAAACTCTGTACCCTCGCTGGGGCATATTCTTGACTTATTTTCTTTGTCACAATACGACATGTGACATTATGACAAAGAGGGGCAAAATGTAGACACCTAAAAATGACCTAGGCCTGCAAGCTTCATTTTTACTACTTTTCGGCCCCAGGCATAATTTAAAACATTTAATTATGTCCTTATCCAGATCTCACCTGTTTACCAACGTTTCCAATTCCATGTTCATTCTCATGATTATTAAGTAAACAACTAATTTATTTTATTAAATACCGCCACTTCAATTGTCTAAGTCTTTCTTAATTAAATAAATTTCTTAATTTATTTAATTCCCTTTGTTATATAAGTCTTTTCCGATTATTAAATAAATGTAAGTTTCATTTTATTTATTTAATATGTCACTAACCTACCACAAATGAATTACTAATTTATTTAATTAATTAATCTTTTATCTCTCTAAATTAAATTGAATTTAATTATTTAATTGCCAATTTAATATTCCTTTCATTTTAAATAAATCAATTATTTAAAAGTTAACACAATCTTAACTGTACCATTTTGGGTAAAATAATCCTAAAAAAGATTATTTATTGTCTCATAAAATCCATAATTTGGAATTAATTTAATTCAAATTAGTAATAATATTCAAAAATCAATGTCGGGCATATTCTTGATTTTCCAAATCTAATCTTTAGTTCAAATCTTATCTTCTTGATTGTTTGAATCTCACAAATCAGGCAATCTTTATCTTCTTGATTTTCGAAAATCTTTATTTTCTAATTAATTTGTCTCATTTATTCTCCACTGTCGATCCAATTATCTGAGATATTATTTTGACCATTCGATTAATGAATTTTCACTAACCCTAATTAGGGATTCTCAGATTTAATCTAAACCTCTCATTTTAGGTCTTTCTTAGAATTCGGTCTCATCCGTCCACTCAAAATTGGGTTTTCTATAAAAGACAATTTTGCTCATAATTTCAGGACCCGGTCATTTTTGAATACAGGCATTATAGTCATTTTAGCATTGGTAATTATTATCTCATTTAGCATATTGTCATAGACATAGGCATTATTCTATCAAATCCTTCAACATTTGCATAGGGCTTAGACATTACTTTAGGTTGCTCATTTGAAATCTGAGGGCCTCATCCAATTTGCTACAAACTAGAAGGTGTAACAAAGGTGAACCATGGAAGATGAAGATTTTCATTGTTCCTTTTATTTTCATGTTTATTTCCTTTGTGCTTTGATGCTTCATGGATTTTGATGTTTATTATTTGATAAGCTAACCCCATCTAAATTTCCATTGTCTGAGAAAGAATTGGAATTTTATCTTTCAAGGAAAAAGTTATGCATTATACGGTATGCGTCACTTTTTTAAAAATGATGTTTTTGAAAAAAACCAATTTTCATGGGAGATGGAAAAAAAAGTGCAATCTGATTCCAAAAAAAATGAAAAATCTATTTTTAGAATATTTAGAAAAAATGTGACAAGACTCTAGTTTTCATCATCTTCAAATTCCTCACGGTTTAATCGCTATAGGTGCCCGAATGTGAAGATTTAGTTAAAAAAAAATCAGTGTCTAGTTTGGCCAAAAATTGTAAACCACTACTGTGGGATCACCCAAGGATAATATAGATTGGTTATTCTAGGCATCTTAAGACCATCTCATTTGCATCATCATCATAACCATCCATACGTCCATCTTGAACATCTTCATTGTGAGATCGACCCTCAAATCGAATCTTTTCACTCGATCTCTCGAGGGGGCAATGTACTAGTGTACTTCTTTCTGCTGGGGCATCCAAAAAAATATTATTTTTTTTTGATTTTTGATCATAGCAAGCTTATTCTTTGAACCAATGGAGTGAGTACATTACTTCAAAGAGGGTAAAAATGTAGACACGTGAAATTGACATCATGCATTTGATTAGGTCATATTCATCCATTCATCAAATAAATCAAGTTTATTTGGTCAATCTTCTAAAGTCATCAATTTAAATTAAATAAATCAACTTGGTCCTAACATTACCATCATTGATTAAATAAATCAAACCTTTATTTAATTAAGTCTGAAATCACCTTTCATCTCCCTTTGATTTAATTTAAATCCCTAAATCTAAGTCAAATGGGTCAAAGCATCTAACATCATCTTAGCTAAGCTAATCCTAATTAATCTAATCTAACCAACCATCACATCCTCTAGCTTTTCCCACTTACACCAATAAAACATTTTAATTCATTTATAAATTCATCATTTTCCATCAACATGGCATATTTGAGGAATATTCCCTCAAAATTGAATTCAAAAACAAGTTGACATGTACATCCAACAAAGCATTTATGAGCTCTTACATGTCTTTTGCAAAAGTCAAACTTGGAATTTAACTCTCAAATTTAAATTTGAATCTCCCCCTCTTTGGAACATTGACCAAAATGTGCTCATTCCTCATCCTATCAAAATGTGACAAGTGGCTTCATCTCATTGGTCAAATCAATATCCCACATTGCTTTATTTTGAGCTCTCTTCCAATCTCAAATTCTATAAATGAAAGCTTCATTCTTCATCAAATCATCTACAATTCATGCAAAGTTACTCTCTTCACATTGAGAGCTAATTTTTCCCATCATCATTTGCAACATCAAGCTTATCAAGGATTGGGAAAGGGATTCTTTCCACATCAAAGAAGCACCAATCCACTATGGGATAGATATGTGTCTTGCTTTTATGCTCTCAATTAGTTTGTGTTGTTATCTTGTTTATGAAGGAATGATGCATTATTTCATAGGAGCATTTAAAAGGTTTACATATCACTAATCCATGTTTGAGATTTTAGAGTGTTTGAAAATTTTGAAGGGTGCTCAAAGATAGAGTTTTGCATTGGATACATGTCATCAAGTAACCGTTACTAACAATAGACCTATGGCACTGGAAGGAATAAGACAAGGCTATACCCAATCCCCTTCAACATTGCCAACAGTCAGGTAACATTGATAAGAAAAAAGGAAGAGGGTGAACATACAAACCTTCTAGCATCCCTAGGCTTGGTCCTTATTTATGACAAGTGGGACTACAATTCAACAAAGCATTTCACTTTGAAGCATGAGTTTTAGGAGTAATTTAAGTCAAGGAAGAATCTAACTTAGGAAAGTCTCAAAGTATATATTGACTTGGACCACACACCAATCAAATGACCAAAATGGTTGAATTTCTATGTAGTACTAGTGGAGTATCAAAGGAACCTCTCAATGGGTAAGTCACTCAACACGCAATTGAAGCACAAAGGATGGTCAAAAAGTAAGAAGAAATTTTTTTGGAGGTTTTGATAGGAGATGAGATGTCTCAATGCCCTACTCAAAGAGTTTCAGCCACATGATGACAAGTTCAAGGAGATTTATGACCAAGAAGCTAACTTCAACAATAGCAATCAAAAGACAAGTGATGAGATTGAAGAGGAAGAAATTCTATGTCATACTTCCTAACCTTAGAAATATGATAGGAGAAGAGGCTCAAAGCAAAGGGACTCACAAGTCATGTCTTCTTCCAGTGCTTGAAGCAAAGGAAAAATAACCCAACTGTCCCCAAGAAGGTCTGATGTGGTTATCGATGGGCAAGTTTTGATGGGATTGGCAGTCAAAGGATCAAAATATACTAGTTTCGGTCATGCAAAGAGAATATGATTCTAGGATCTAGGTACACATGGTACATCAGCTATAAGAGAAGAAGAAGTGGAATCTATTCTGTAAAGTGTTTCAACTGCCATGGTCCAGGTAAGTCTTAATCCCTCTATTCTTCCTGTTTGTACATCTCTGGTTACGCCTTTTCCCCCATCTGTAGAAAATGATCCTCCATTTGTGGACCCTAAGCTTTTGGTCCTTAATGAACCCCTGTCCATTTTTAGCAATGAACCACATGAAGTAAGCCCATGCACCGAATGAGTAACATCCGCTTCAATCGCTATTGATTCTTTGATCACCCTGTCAAGGTCCCCCATTGAAAAAGTTGAATCATCTATGTTACCCATTACTCCAAGTCCATTTGTGTCTGGGAAAAAAATCTCTTCTTCCACCCATTTCTCTTTTACCCTATTGGCACCTATAAAAAATTTCAAATTTTTTAGTTCCCATGATGAAAAATTTGCTTTACACACTCATAAGTGCACTTGAAAAATCTGCCATAATGACCTACTTTGGAGGGTCATAAATTTGAGCTAGTTGATTTTCATGAAAAAATCCTTGGTCAACATATTTAGTTGACATATGTGAACATGTATCTTAGATTTCAGCCCCCTGTGATAAGTTTTGATAAGGTTTTCAAATGTAAAGCTGGAGAGTTCTGGCACTATTTTGTTGTTTTGCAAACTCTTTGTCGTATGAAGTGGCCTTCTGTTGAAGTTGATATTTTACAGCTGGATGATTTTCAAGACAAATGGATTGTTGATTTTCATTCCCCCCACATTCATATGCTTCCTTGTATGATTTTAGAACCTTGGTATTATATTTTCTATTTTTTATCAAATAAAAAATGGATGTAGTTTTCTTTGTTTTTACATCTACATTTTTAGAATGCTTCAAGGTGGTCAACTTTGACCCTCAATATCTTGAGAAGAATTTGGATTGGTGAAGATCCCTCTTGTACACATACCCAATGAACTTAAATTATTTAGTGTGTCAAGTGGAAGCTTTCTAGAAGGTGATTTTATTTTTTTTCAAGAAGGTGACTAGGTGAGCTTTAATTGGTTTTCAGCAGGTGCAGTTGTAGAAAAGTTTGGCTGAGTTGCTTTGGAGGTTAATATTTTGTACCTTGAAATATATTTTTTCAAAATTTTTGTTGCACTATATTCCTAGGTCATGCTTATGCATTTTCATGACTCTAGGAGGTTGTTTGACTAGTTTCCCAAGGTGATTCTAGAGGCCACTTGACCTATTTTGACTACTGTGTAAAGTGCCAGAAAATAGATTCTCATAGTTTCCTATTTCATTTTTTCACCTCAGATGTTTTTAGAGGAAACATTAGTGTCAATTGAAGGTGAAACTTATTTTAAAATGACTTTTTTTTAGTTGGTCCCACATGGGGACCCGACTTGTGTTGCATAAGTGTTGTTGGTGAGGTATATAAACATAATTCAAAAGCAAGCTTCTCATTCCAATTCTCCTCTTGTAATTAATAAATTGGATCAACATTCAAATTTTTTATAATGAAATGGTAGAGTTTGAAGGTTTGATAGATACTACAATGAAAACATTAGAAATAGAGCACATATAGTGTTGACTAGTGAAGGCTATGGAGAAAATGAAATGTTACCTCAGAAATGCAATGATTACAAACCTAAAAGATATGGGAGAATTTTAGAGGTGTTAAAAATTAATATTCCTTCCAATAAGTTAATTGAATCTTGCAATAAACTCTCTCATTGCACATTTTTTTCTATCAATGAGGGAATCTAAAAGAGACTAGACACAAATTTCAACGGTAGTAAAAATCTACAACCTCGGCCTATTATTGTCCCTGGGATCTAATGAAAAATTTGAAAGGAAATGCAACTCTTCCATCAACATGATAAGGGTGGTGTTTCATTTGATACAATTGGATAAATTCATAACACTATTTAATATAGCTTGGTTGTTTGAGTAGCCACATGATATTGAAAAGGAAAATCTTTTGTTAGATAAATATTTTTGAAATTTTCTTGATAATGGAGATATATATCCATGGCTTGCAACCATGGTTTGGGTTTGGGAGAGCTCAAAATAAGCTTATTTTTGGTTGAGGATGCACTTAAGGTGAATAAAAATTCATTGAATGTTTTATGCATGCTTGGTCCCATGGAACAAAAAGGTGGAAAACTGGCTTGAACAAGGAGAAATGTTTGGAGCTGCATGTGGAAAATCAGAGACATTTAAGTTAATATTTGACTTGGGGAATTAAAATGATTTCTTGAATTTTTTCAATTGGATAAGGGATCCATAAAATGAGTCAATGAATTTTGCATGGGCTGAAGAATGGCGTTGATAAGGAGGCATAGACAACATGAAATGCTCTTTTTACAAATGTATAGCTAGTGTGCAAGCTAAAAAGGGTCACTTTAAAATTGTAGTGCAATTTTTTTGCATAGATACAAGAGACCAATAGAGGAGGAATCTTCGTATTTTCAAGCTCGATATAGAAAGGGGACATGGCAAGGAATCTTGGAGAGATCAATGGAGGCCTGAGTTGTATGGCACCAAAATCTAGAAGTAACTTTTCTCCTATGGCATCTATCATACTAGCCAAAGGGGATTCAGATATTACAGAGGGAATTTATTACACTGATACTAGATGCTGCCACAAGAGACATCTTTGTGTAGGTGCCTGGTGTAAGGGTGAATACAACATGTGTTCCTTTGCATAGGGACATGCTGTGCATACAATGAAAATGTACCTAAACTATTTAAGGAGATTTTATTTTGCACCTAGACCCTGTTATATTCAACTTGAATGTATTGGGGCAATGGTGAAAAGTATGAATATACCTCTATATTCGGCCAAGATTTGGCTGTGGATGGCTCTTATGTGCATGGATTTGTTGTGAAGGAGATAATGTTGTAGGTTCACTACTGTAAACAGTTGTTTGACATTATCGAGGTCATCATGAAGTTGCAGAGTCAGGGATTCAAAAGGTGGAGGCATGGAAATTAGGGAATTTTTGTCAATAACACATATCTTTGATTTGATGCTTCTTTTCCATGTTGGATTGGTGATGGGCGAAATCATATTCTCTTCATCAAGAAAGAACTTTTTGATGTTTCTTTTCTCTCTTTGAAATGGTGATGCACAATGTTGTGATTTCATATCACTCATCGCTATTCCATTTCTAAGTTTCTAATTTCATTAGCAATGAATGATATCATGTTATCTTGATGGTTATCTCTATTTAATAGTTCATTTTCTCAGTCTTTTGGCAATATGCAATGAGGATTTTTGGGTAAGTGTTGGAGTAAATGAGATGGTGGGATCGCGATTTTTGTCCAATGAAAAAAGTTTGAGTTTTCTTAAAATGTGGAGAAGTACTTCAAGGTAAATGAAAATGTGGAGGCATGGGTAAAAGTTTCATTGCCAAGAAAAATAAATTTATTTCTTCAGGATAAAGAAATGATTTTATTATTAGAAAGTGGTAAAATGTAAAATGCTCTAGTAATGTGATTTTCATAGCCCAATGGTGTAAAATTAAAAAAATTGCAAATTAAAATAAGGACTTTAGTGGCTGGGAAAATAATTATAGAGAAGTAGATAATGTGATTTTAAAATCTTACCCATTCAAGGGCTTTGTTTCTATCACTAATGGAAGTCTCCATTTCTAAATGCATCTGCGATTGGCAATGGTCATTGCAAGGAATAAATTTTTGTGGGCCCACAATTGATATCAAATATATTATTTGATAAAGTGTTTCATGGTGAGTGAAAATTAAAATGCACTGCATGAGTAAAGTGTGAGGCTAAAATACCCGATTGAAAAGAATTAAAGGCCATCATAGTGAAAGTATAAAATTATTTTGTAATGGAAAATAAAAATCTCTTTTGCTAGGAAGTGAAAAGAAGACGAAACAAGTAATTATTTTCTTTCCTGATTTTAAAACTTAAAGCCTACCCAATAAATTCAAAAACTTTATTTGTTGGGTAATGAATGTATGTACTTCATGGAGACTAAAAATGGAGTAACTAAGGAATATACAAGTGAAAGAAATTTTCTACAACAAAGTGAAGATGCAATGGTTTTCTACAACAAATAGAGAGAAGCTGAAATATTTTGCAAGTAAAAACATTTTCAACGGAAAGGAATAATAATAAATAAGGAAAGTCTTCTTGAGAAGGTCATCACGGTGAGAATATTTTTTGTTACTAAGCAAGAAAATGTAAGGGGAAATGCAAGATGCATGAATTTGAGAGTAGATTGAATATTCTTCATAAATTGGAGGATGAAGAACCTAAGTGTCACTTGAAGATGTAGTTTTATGGTTTTTGCTTCTCCTTATTCTCATTTTTCTCTAGCTAAAGGAGATTCTGGGAGATGTTAATTTTCTCTCGAGTTTCTAAATAAGTGTAATTTTTATACAAAGTAGCTTTGCTAGGTTTCAAGTTGTTCTTTAAGTTTTAGTTTTAGGTGATTTAATAAGCTTTACTACTAATTGTAGGAAGATTCAGTCTATAGTTTAGAATGAAAAATGTCATATTGCCAATGTCTCCTTTATGTAATACAATTATTTTTTAATAAATACAATAAAGAATTGTTGAGATTTTCATTGCATATTTTATGTCATGAATGTTTTTAGTTAAGAATTGAGAGCATTGTTGTTATATAAGGATTTGAAAGTAGATTGGCAATATGTCCTTAAGTGGCTATATTACTATAAGGAGGTGATGTTTTAGAGACCATTGAAATAGTGTTTCTATTTTTATCAGTTGATTATTTAAGCTTGACTCTATTATGGATAAGACACTGGCTTAGTAGGTTTCTTTGTTTGAAAGACCTGGAAGGAATTATTATGCTTTAATAACAAACCATTTAATCTTGTTGTTTATATTCTATAGTATATTGAAATTTACCATGTTCTCCATGCTAAGTAATGAAGGTTTCCCAATATATTAGCCAATGTTGAGTGATATTTCATGCTTTTTGGCATATATTCTTGTAAGAGAATTTTTTGTTGAGCAATACCTAGTTGAGTGTGGGTGTAAATCATTAGGTGTTGCTAAAAGGGTCACCCCCTAGGTTCTATAGAACCTGAAGTGTAGGGGAAATGTGTTCCAAGGTCATTTCCTATTCGTTGGAAAAATCCTACACTAGGTTTGAGTATGAAGTGTGGCTTACTTCTAAAATTTAGTGCATCTGTTGATTTGGGAACCAATAGATTGTGACTCTAATAGGAAAGAGCTTTGAATCTCTAGTTGTAGACTGTTCTATTACAAATTCATATTATCTACTGATCTATATAGTTTTGGGTCAGAATGATCCAATGACCTGCATACTTGAAGAAGATTGTTACAATGTTTCTAATTTATTCTTGAAGTATGGTGCTTTGTTGGTGGAGAGAACTAAAAAATACATTGATCTTGGAAGAATTTTTCTGCTACTTAAAGATCTTTTCCTTTTTCAAAGAGGTGGTGACTCTACATAAGTTTCTACATCAATAATAGAGTTGGTTGCAGCAGTTCTTAGGTATTTTTCTATTGTAATATCTTTGTATGAAGGTTCTCTTCCTTCAGTTTATCTTGGATTACCCCTAGCTATCAAGGAAGTTACTCCCGAGTTTTGGAATTCTATTCTCAAAAGGATTCAAAGGAAGCTTTCTAGGTGGAAAGGCTCCTTACTCAGCCATGTTGGTAAGTTACAACTTCTTTCTATTGTTCTTCAAGGTATCCCTATCTACTTCCTATCTATTTTTTGGATACCTAGATATATTATTGAGAAATTTCAGAAAATATAAAGGTCTTTCCTTGGGTCAAGCACCGTGGAAAAAAAGAAGCTCACTTTGGTTAAATGGGATAAGGTTTGTCAACCGAAAAGTTGTTGTGGGCTTGGGATAAGGACCATTTATAATTCTAATAAATCTCTTATGGCCAAAGTGGGTTGGGATCATCTGAGGGATAGGAAGGATTGGTGTGAGATCATGAATTCCAAGTACCTTCATAATTGGTTGTTGATTGACTTCCTTTAAGAGGCTCACCCTTTGGGGTCCTTGGTTAGGAGGGTTATTTGTAGTCTACAGGATCTTATGAGGAATGGGATCAAATGGAAGATAGGTAATGGTAATAAAATCAAATTCTGGGAGGACACTTGGTTACTTGACACCCTGCTAGAAAATTATAAATTTAGGTTTCTTTAGGGTTTGGCTCAACAAGTGTTTGGTATATATATATTAGTGATTACCTCATAGGGCCCCTAGGAACTAGGAAATGGAATGACATTGGCCTATGTTGTCCTTTATCCAGTAATTTGTGTCTTCTTTCGAAGACTCTACAAGAGTTTCTCTCCCTCACCAAACTACCCACTTCTTAGAGAGGGGATGAATTATTCTAGATCCATGATAACCAGGGTGATCTTGCTGTTAAGTCAACTTAAAATCTACTGATGGACTAGGGTATTGTCAATGATATATGGAAGAAGGTTTGGAATCAATACATGATACTAAAAGTTAACTTATTTTGGTGGACTGTCTTCCATAACAGGATTCTTACTCAGGACAATCTAAGGAAAAGGGGATTCTAGATTCCTAATAGATGCTTTTTGTGTAAATACAACAAAGAATCAGTTGATCATCTACTATTACACTACCCATTTTTTGTGGAGGTGTGGGAGCTAGCTTTAGGAAGATTGGGGATTCAGTGGATTATGTGTAAGGACATCACATCTTTTATCTTGTGCTGGTATAGACCCTTTACCCATCCTTTAATTGGTGAAATATGGAACCAAGTCCCCCCCATTATATGTTGGTGCTTATGGAAAGAGAGGAACAATAGGAAATTTAGGACCATTGAGATGGACCTAAAAAAGGTGTTTGGTATTTGAGCTCATCTCATTAGAAAAAATATCTTGCTCTTCAAAGGGAAAATCCCTGAAAAAGGATGTACTAAGATGGAAATATGGATAGCTAAAGCTTGGAACCAAAACCTAGATGCCAATTCTTATGACAACTCTAGGATTCTAGCTTAGAGAGCCACTATTTGGAAACCCCCTGATAGGGGCTAGTTTAAACTAAATTTTGATGGGGCTCCTTAGGGAAACCCAGGCATATAAAGTATAGGAGGTGTGATGAGAGATCACATAGGGAAGTTAGTGGTTCATTACGCTGGGGGGATTGGTATTCATTATTCCATGATAGCATAAGCTAGAGCATTGCTAAAGTGCTTCTAGATAGTTGTCTCCTTATAGATTGATAATTTGTATATTGAAGGAGACTCTACGTCCATTATTGATGCTATTAATTTTGATAGAATGTTGGGGTGGAGTACTAAAGAAATTCTTCTAGACATTAGATTCCTAGTGTCAAAGATAAAATTAAAAGTGGCCAGTCATATTTATAGAGAGGGGAACCAAGTTGTTGATGCCTTAGTCAATTATGGAACACACTGGAAATTGTCCAAATGTTGGTGTGATCTAAGTAACCTAACTCCTAGCATTCAGAATATTATAGTGAAGGAACAAATCCCTTACTTGACCAACGATGAGAACTCAGCATGTGCCTAGCTAGATAGTCGAGGGGTCCACATGCTTATCTATTGGGATATGTGGTCTAATTATTTTGATGAGATGGATGACTAGTTGTACTAATGGGATGAATAACAAGTGGCACATTTCAAATTATGGGATGGAGCCCATTTTGAAAAATGAAATCATGATTTTTTGTGACAAGTACCTAATGATTAATACTAAGTTGGACTATACCCTTCATAATTTCCTTATGGGGATCTTCTTAAGCTATCAGATTTTCAATTTCTTTGTTCTTGATTTTGATGTGACTTGTAATTATGAGATAATGCTCCTTTTTGGATTTTCTTTATCTATTATTCTGGTTTCACACCTTATAGCTTCTATTAGTGGTATAACTAAATTCGCCCCCTAAAAGCTATCAATTTAGATGTTTCTAACTCTAGCCTTGTGACTATCTTGCCTAAATTTATGTGTTTCTTCTATGTGGAAATAAATCCTTCCCTGTACCTTTCATGTCCTATTTATGTAGCCATTTGTGTGAGGAGACCCTCATTAATGCTTCTGCTAAGATTGATTCTCAAAAATTATTAACTCTTGTGTGTGACCTATCCTTATGCTTGAGTTTCAAAGACTATCGTTTATGGCTTAAATTCCTTGATGTGTGGGTGATTTTTCACCTTTCTATTATCTCTAACCTTCTTTTTTTTAGGGTTTCTGGTTATATTGTGTGCAGAGAGGAATCATGGGATGTGATAAGTTGTGGATAGAGCTGGATAATTATAGTGAATTTCACAAGGATCTACTCATCTAGAATATTTGTGTCTAAGGTAGCCTTGCTCGTCTGATGGAGAGACTTTTGGGCCATGAACCTAATCTATTTGCTTAGTTCATCAACTCTTGGAATGATCATCATGTGACTTTGGGTGACATCTCCTTTACTGTGGATGAGGAGGTGATTGCACAAGCGACAGGTCTCTAGAGTATTGGTATAAAGCATCCAAAACACTCAAAGACCCAAGATAATGAAAGTATGAACATATGTTTGTGGGGAATGAGACGTCGGTGCACACTCAGTCTAGGTTTGAACATGAGGCTCTCAACCATGGAACCAAGTGTGCCTTTCATTGATGAAATATTTCATGCTAGAAGGTAGGCACAAGACCTATTACTTCTACCATTTTCCTCTATTGAATCACCTTAGGCATAAAGTTTTATTAAGCTTTCCTTTTTTCCTACTTATGGACCTTGAAAATTCTATTAAAAAATGTGTTGAGTCTACCTCTCTAAATCCTAATGAACCTACTCCCCTTTCACTTCACCAGGGTATTATCCTAAGACTCTACCACTTCCATCTGGCTTTATGCCCACCTAAACCCATTTTGATCATCTGCATTGAAGAAATTGAGCCTCCCACTGTGACCAACTTATCTCTAGCTAAATATAAAGGCCTTGTGATGAAAAATCACCTTGTCCCTGTTGACTCTCAAAAACCAAAACCTGCTACTAAAAATCTTAAGGGGAATGAGGGAACTACCCAAACTAGTGTGACAACTAGCCTGTGTGATCTCAAGTCTACCCTTGATAAGACTTCTAGTAATCCCTCCCTAAAAATGAAAGGAAAGAAGGAGAAGGAGCCTCTGAGAAAAGCCAAAAATGTTGTGAGCAAGGATTTGTTGGGTGATACAGTGGTTGCAAAGAATGTGGTTATTTCTTGTGATGTTATCATTCGACACTCTAGAAAGTTGGCCAAGAACAAGAAAAAAGTGTAGGTTAAAGATTATGACACTAATGACTAAAGAGGAGCTATCTGACAACAAAGATATTAGGTTTGAAGAGGTGTTAGAGGGTGAGGATGGAGAGAAGGCTAGAGGTCCTTGCTCCATTCCTGAAAAGGGAAAAGATCAAAAGGAGGTTTCAACCTCTCACTCTTTGGCACCACTGGATGTTGAAGAAAATGATCCTGACTACACAGTGGGTGGTGGGGAAGAGCTTTGTGTGCTGAAAGAAAGAATGGACAAACTAGGAAAAAATTTATGTGGATTAACCCACTTCAAGATCAAGTTGGTTCACTGTGTCACTAGTACCCTGTCGGTAGTCATGAAGGATGAGATGGAGATGAAGAAGACTGAAGACCATCAAGAGTGGGTCAAAGATGACGTGTTTCATCTTCTATCGAAGAGATAGGAGGATGCTAGCTAGTCTATTGCTATTTTGTTGTTTGTCTATGTGCTATTAGTCTGCATGTTTTTCTTTCGGTTTAGTGTTTTGTTTTGATGTTTTTTGATCTTATACTTTATTGGCCCTTGTGGCTCTTTGTGAAGGGTACACCACCCTAAAAATGCTACTTACTTTATAAAAATAAATAATTTCTAGTTACTGTTGTCCCTTGTTTAGTATTTCAAGATACTAGTAGAAAGGGAAATGAGAAGGTGGGATATTTTGAAAAGGAAATTGAGAAGTAAATAGTTGTAGAGGGAATAAATTTTATTTACAAAAATGTATTTTTGTCCTAGTTCTCCCTCTACAATCTATAACATCATGCTCATAATATAGTCATGTCCTCAAAGGAAGGTGTTCACTAGTGAAAGATACGACCCTCTGGATTTCAGTCAAATCTAGGGTTACTCACATTTTGTCCTAGGAAGAATTAATGAATGTTTTCCTAAGTTTTAGAGTAATTTTTTAATAATCAACATCACAAGATGTACAAGGTTTTCTTGATGTAATGGAAGATTGTCAAATATTAGAAGAATATGCTATCATGAAGCTTTTTGTAAGAACTTTAGAAGATACTACTGAATATTGGGTATGTACAGGATCATGATGGGCCAAAAAGTGGTGATATGATGGGTATGTGTAGGGTATGTTGATGATGAATTTTTTTTACCCAAAATTGATGAAAAGAAAAGGGATTTTAAAGGAGATTCTCATCTTTCCACCAATATCTTGATAGATTGATAGGTTGATTGAAAAAAATCTATAGCTTTCAAACAGTATCACATTTTTTGAATCTGAAACATGCATCACATTCTATTCTTTGCAAAATATAGGATTAAAAAAGAAAAAAATTGAATTCCATGAAGTTTTCACCAAGTTAAGGTGGTTAGACATACGAGTTTTTATATTTTTTAAAAGTTGTAATAAAAAAATCATAATTAATTATTTGCTTCGAAAAAATTACAAAAAATATGCATAACATTGAGACTTGAGTCCTTTGATAAATAGGTGTAGGAAAACTGAGAGTGGGGTGAATTAGTTGTTAGAAAATTTCAAACATAAAACTTTGATCACTTATTAATTCTTCAGCCACACTATTTTTTTACTCAATATGAACATGAAACAATAATAATAGAAATTAAATCAACAAAATGAACACCAAATTTTACGTGGAAAACCCAATAAGGGAAAAAGCATGGTGAGGGTAAACTCACAATATAAAGATTATAAAACTGAATACAAAGGCTCTCTACTAAGGGTTCACTGCCCAAAAGAGGACTCATTGTCCAAATACAAATGTTCAATGCCTACAAAGGACTCATCATCCAATATGGAGGCTCACTGCTTATAGATACAAAAGAGAACAAAAGATCCACCACTGCGATTTAAAGAACATTCGTAGGATTACATAAACCTTCAACTTACTAAAAACTACTAAGTCAACTCTCTCAAACTCACACTTTTGTTCTTATGATTTGTAGCTCACTTTCATCACTTTGTATCACTCTGTCATACGTCTCTTCACAATTTGACTTTCTCGTATACCCTCTGCAACCTTAGAAACTTTCTCCAAGGTCAAGCATAAATACAACATTTAAAAATTCAAAAATAGGTTGGCAACTCAATATTCCCATGGTGGAAAGGAATGAGAGGGGACCAATAAAATAATTTAACCAATACCAAAAGAAAATGTCTCAAATCAACCACACACTTCCTCAATTAAAGTTTTATTCTTAAAATGAAGGGTAAACACCAGGTCGGACAAACCTAATGAAAACATAAATGAATAATGGTGCACACACTTCTAACAAGAAGATGACATGAAAATGCCACAATACACTTCCCAATGGAAGAGAATAAATCTTAAAACTTTCTAGATACATCTGCAACAAAAACAACAAGCTTTAGCCTTCCACTAGTCCATTCGGACTATGCAAACTCATACTGAGATACTGAAACATGACTTCCTAATTACCAAACTCCAAACCTCTTCACTAGAGCATAGGAGAGACCTTCACGAGACATATCCCAAATCTGCGTGATATAAAGCAAAACAATAGAGGACTATGGAGTAGAAACATTTCTCCCAGTCCACAAAATATCAATCTTGCCAGACAATTCACATTCTGGTGAACATAACTTCTATGTACCATCAAACCAGAAGCTAAAACTTAGGAGTTATCACCATGAGAATACCATCAACATTCCTTCAGATCTACACAAGCATAGGATCAACATAGGAGAAGTTTGGAACACATACTAGAGCACATTCTGAATACTTTCATGACTCTGACTTCTTTTTGTTATTAATTTTCTCAAAAGTGATAGGAAACTTATCAAACCAACATATCTACAACACCATAAATATAGCTCCATGTACTCACAACATATCAACCATACATGTGTAATATACAACATACTGAATTGTATTGACATCAATGACAACATTAATGACACCACCTCCAAACTAGCTCATACTTGCAACAATATCCCCCTTTGTCATTGATGGAAACACATAACCTTTTCTCCCCCTTTGACATCAATGGAAAATATCAACAACTCAGATTACTCCCCTTTAGGATTACACCCATAATACAACAATGAAAAACCTTTTCTACTCCCCCTGCAGAGTAGACCCAATTACCAATCCAAATAAATAAAGAATCTGTGAAGTCACTAGCCTGGTGCTCCTTCATATGTACTTAGTTCAGAGGGACAATGACCCCCAACCTCTCCCTAAGATGCTCAAAATTATCTTCCAAAAGAGCCTTAGTAAAGATGTCTGCAATTTGTTCCTTTGTAGTTACATACTCCAATATGACTTCATTCTCCAACACTTTTTCTCCGAGGAAATGATATTTGATAGATATGTGCTTCATTCTTGAATGCATAACCAAGTTCTTTGAAATTTTTACTGCACTTGTATTTTCATAGAAAATAGGAATAGGCTTATCACATGTCACACTAATGTCTTTCAGAGTTTGCTTCATCCACAAAACTTGTGTGCAACACTATGTTGCAGCAATATATTCTACTTCTGCATTGGATAAAGAAACCAAATCTTTCTTTTTACTCAACCATGAAACTAATCTTCCACCAAGAAAGAAATCATCACCACTGGTACCCTTCTAGTCATCTACACATCCAGCCCAATCAACATCTATATAGGTACTAAAGGTGAAATCATTACTCTTAGGGTACCATAGTCCATAATTTGGTGTGGCTTTAAGATATCTAAATATCCTTTTTATAGCTATAAGATGTGCTTCTCTAGGATCTTCTTGAAAGCTAGCAACTAAACACACTACATGCATAATATCTAGTCTAGTAGTAGTAAGGTACAATAGTCCACCAATCATGGATATGTATTTACTATAATTAGTCTTAGCAGATTCATCATCCTTCCTTAGTTTACATCTGATTACCATATGAGTACAAACCATTTTGGAATCATCCATCCCAAACTTCTTCAATAGTTCTTTTACATACTTGGATTGTTAAATGAATATCCTTTATCAGTTTGATTTACTTGTAGACCAAGGAATAAATTTAATTCACCAATCGTGGACATCTCAAATTCTTTTTGCATCTCTTCAACAAATATTTTACACATGCCATCATTTCCACCAAAAATGATATCATGAACATAAACTATTACAATCAACATATTATTACCTTGCACTTTGAAGTAGAGGTTGTTGTCAGCAAAACCTTTGCTAAATCTTTTCTTTTTCAAATATTTGTCTAGTCTTGCATACCAAGCTCTAGGAGCTTACTTCAGTCCATACAAAACCTTCTTAAGCTTATAGACCATGTCTGGTTTGTTAGACAATTGAATCCCTTTAGGTTGTTCCATGTATACTTCTTCCTCAAACTCACCATTCAAAAAAGATGACTTGACATCCATCTGATATACCTTGAACTCCTTGTGAGCAGAGAATTCCAAAAACATTCTTATAGCTTCCATTCTTTCCACAAGGACAATTTTTTCTTCAAAATATATACCTTCAATGTGTGAATATCCCTTTCATACCAATCTTTCCTTATTCCTTACTACTTTTCCATTTTTCATTCAGCTTATTCTTGAATACCCATTTCAAACCAACCACATTTTTGTTCATGGGCCTAGTAACTAGTTCCCATGTCTGATTATTTTCTATCTATTGCAATTCCTCTTTCATAGCTCTCATCCAAATTTCATCTTCACATGCTTCTTTTAAAAATTTAGGTTCTATTTTAGAGATTAAACAAAAATTTACCTTAGTTGCAACTCTGCTTCTTGTCTTCACACCTTCACTCTTGTCTCCAATTATCTGATCTTCCAGATGATTCTTCTATACATATTTGGGAGTCCTAGTAGTAGGTTTCATTTCATTCTCTTCTTCTTCTTCTTATTCCACTTGTTATTCTTCTTCTTTCTCTTCTCCTTCCTTCTCCTTATTTTCTTTAGGTACATGTCCATAGATAGGATCATCAGGTTCAACCTCACTTATCTCAATAGGTCTACGTATGTCTTCATCAACTTTCACATTAGCAATTTCAACAATTTTTCTCAATATTTTGTTAAAACATTTGTATTCCTTGCTAGTAGTAGAGTATCTAGAAAATATTCCTTCATAACATCTAGCATTTAACTTTCCTATATTTTCATCATCTCTTTTAATATAGCATCTTCTTCCAAATACCTTAAAATATTTCACAATAAGAGTCTTACCATTCCTTGATGTAGACATGGGAGGCTCATTCACAACCAACTAGACAACTTTCCTATAAGAGGAATTTGACATGATTAATATGACCTCTTTTGACAATATAAATCACCCTCAAAGCTTGATACACAACAAATCTCAGATTTCCCACTTTCACCTCTTGAATCCTTGTAGTAGTGCAAACCTAGTTTTATCTAGTTTTCACCCAAACTTCCCAAATGATTCACAAAATAAACAATGGTTCCAGATACCCTTCTGGTTCCTACAAAACATACCTCAGACTCAACATCAACTCTTTTGGAGCATACCTGAATTTCAATATCCCTATCATGGAAAAACCTAGTGAAAAAGGCCTCTTTTCCAAAAGAAGTACCCTCTAAACCACACAAAACTCTCTAAAAACCTAGGGAAGAAATTCATATGTCTTCAAACCTCCAAAACCACAATAAAGATTCCACTCGTACAGAAAGATGCATACCAAACCTGAAAACCCTTACTTTGAGCACAATTCAAGAGGTTTTATTAAAACTCCTATACCCAGACCTTCCCAAACCAAATGAAAGATTCAAATTTGGGTTCTATAGACCCTAAACATGGTCAAAATTTCATTATATGGACCATTCTTTTGGAAACTTTCCCAAATCACACTTTAGCACTTCAACTTCATATGAAAACAATGCTTGTTTCTAAACAAGAACCCATATCAACTAGCATTACACTCATTCTACATCATTTAAAACAAAAGGAAACCCTATACTAACATACAACAAGCCATACCATCAAGTAACATGTCATACAGTAGGTGGGATGGTCATTTCATGGCTTAAATCTCACACAAACCCTTGCCTCAACAAAACAGAGTAGTCTTGGAGATTTACTGATTCCACACACTAGAAGATGAGTTAGGGATTCAAATAAAATGGAAATAGTAAGTAATCACATGGATATTGAAAAAATAATGATATTAGACCATGAACAACCTATATGCTTCCATACAAGTTTGGAAAAGAAGCAAAAACACATAAATTTTGAGAAATTAGTAGAGTTTTATTGAGTTCTTTCTTCAAATCTTCTCTCCAACCATACAAAATTAGATTCTCATGCCTTTTAAAGGTTTTCCCAGGCCAACCAATGTTCAACCACCTTACAACTAACTTTTTAATCACTAATAACCATTGGAAGATTAATTACCCCCTTTTACACAATTTGTCACCTTTACAAGTATATTGAAACATTGTGCAATGTTTGCAACTTATAACTCCTAAAACCATACTAAGGCTTGAAAATAACCTTATTACATGTTCAAAAATCCAACCTTCCACTTTCACATACAAATTCAAGTTAATTCCTTCAAAGGCTACATGACATCTTTTAGGTGTAAGATGACAACTTTACAAATTTTGAAGACAAAGCCCAAAAAGTCACCCTAGATCTTAGTCAAAGGTCTTGACTAACATTATTAATGGAAAAAGACCTCAAAATACTAACACTTACCAACTGACCTCCCTATTTACCATCAAATGATCATAAATTGAGGATGAGGTGTAGGTGATACTGCACCATACACCCCCATAGAAAACACTCATGCCTCATGAGTTGTGCTTGACACCACTATCTCCAAGCTTCATGAAGGCTCCATTGGTTCACAAATCCATTCCACTGATTCATTTAAATTGGACTGATAATCTACCCTATACATTTATCACTATTAAATGTGTTTACATATTTATTCATCCTATCCTTTGTTGTCAAACCTACAGGTTGTCTTGCATTCTTTCTCTGCCCAACATTTGAGTTGTCACCATGTCCTACACTTGAAAACAAACACACATTAGTATGCCTTGGATCTGTATTACCCTTTCATTTACTTTCATGTTTATTGCTATGTTGGGACCTTTGCATATTCTGTCTATTTGCCACTGTCATTAAACGTGCATTTCTTTATTTGTCTTGCTCCCTATTCACTGTTTTTAGACCTTTCATGCTATGTTCCCCTGTATTAGCAACCTTATCCACCCTTTCACTAAAAAATATCACTTGCTTGGTAAAATTTCAGTCAACTATGGGACAAAAAATGGTCCCAATCATGATTCCACTTTGGTCCATGCAGTTCTCTACATGCATTCCACCCTGTTTCCCATACTGCCCTGCAAACTTACTAGCATTCACTTTGTCAAAATTAGGCCTAAGCATCATACCTTTCTCCTCCTCTTGCAAGAACAAGCTTTCCACTATCCTAACACCATTTGTAGGTGTCTTTATTGTTGTTCTAACATCATAACTCTGATCCAAAATAGAAAAAAATTACTCTTACCATCCTCAAGCTTTATTGGTTCTTTTTTCCCAAAGATTACCACCTAAGCTTTTCGCTTGTCCTTCTCTTTTCCCTGCAAAGGAGTTAGCTTGAAAATTTTATTATCTTTCCAAATGATGTAAGTGTTTTCCCAACCATCATACATAGGCTTCCTATCAAATTTCCATGGCCTTCCCAAGAGCATATGAAAACAATCCATTGGAAATATATCACATAGGACTCTATCCTTGTACTCCCCAATATGGAAATCCACATAGGCTTTCTCATTAACTACTAAACTTTGGATATCATTCACCTAAGAAACTTTGTAGGGTGATACATGAGGAATCTTTTCTAAACTCAACTTATCTACCATCTCCCTAGACACCATATTATCTTGAGAACTAGAATCAATTACAAATTGACACACTTTACCTTTGCATTTGCATGAGGTTCTGAATAGGTCCCTTCTTTGGCTTAGATCTTCCTCTTTTTTTCCTTGGAACAAGGTCCTTCTCATCATGAGTGCTTCTCCTACCTTTGGATCTACAAGTCTTCTTGATGAACTCACACTCTCTTCTTCATTTCCTTGCACATATTGGACTCTTCTATTACCTCTTCTATCGCCACTTGATAATGAACCTTGGTTTTGAGGACACTTGAAAGATAGGTGTCCAAAATCATTGCATCTATAACACCTTCCTATGAATTCATTGTAATCTCTCATTTGTCTAAAGTTTGTCCTTCCACCTCTCCATCCTCCTCTTGCTTCAGGAGCTTGTTCTTTGTTCTTAGAATATTCATGGTCTTCCTTAGGCTACCTTGATGTTGTAGTTGTGCTTCTACCCTAGAAATTTTTTGTCTACCTCTTGATGCCTTCTCTTATCTCCTCTTTATTTTCTCTTCTGCTCTCATTGCCATTTGAAAGCATTGTTCAACTGATCTAATTGCCAACAAGATGATCTCATCCTGGATGTTGTACCTCAATCCATTAAAGTCCCTATCAACCATTTCTTCCTCACATTATTCATGCTTAGTTATTATGCTTAACTTATAAAATTCTTCATTATATGATTGCACATCTAAATCTTTTTGTCTAAGATTTTGCAACTTCTTAAGCAATTGAACATTATAATCACAAGGGATAAATTTACCTTTCAATTTGGCCTTCATCCTCTTCCAAAAAGTGTTATTTCTCTTTCCTTGTATCTCCCTTTCCTCTTGCACAAAATTGTACCATACCATGAAGCATGTCCCTTCAATCTTGTTTTAGCTTTCTTCACCTTATTCCCTTCATCAACATCTTCACTATCAAAGTAGTTTTCCACAGCCCCAATCCAATCCAAGAGCTTTTCACTATCATGTTTTCCTCCATACATATGGAAATCTATTTTTCCATGTCCATCCTTCTTCATAGCCTTAAAAATTTCATTCTTCTTGCATCATCAGGATCCATCTCCTCTTCTTCACCAGGAGCTTCTTCTTCCTCTTCAATTTCACTTATATCCTCTTCCACTCTATTCTTTTCCTTCAAAGAAACCATCTCTCTTTTCAAGGCCTCTATCTCCCTGTCATGAATGTACATCTTCATTGCAAATAAACTTCCTTTAGGTGGAATTTTCACAATCCTCTCTTCACCTGCCTGCAAAACCAATTCAAAACAACACAAGATCTACCACTGTGCTCTGATACCACTCTGATGTAGACCTGGGAGGCTCATTCACAACCAACTAGATAACCTACCTATAAGATGCATCTGAGAATATTAATGTGATCTCTTTTAGAATTATAAATCACCCTCAAAGCTTGATACACAATATAAGTCAGATTTCCCATTTTCACCCCTTGAACCCTTGTAGTAGTGCAAACCTAGTTTTAGCCAGCTTTCACCCAAACTTCCCAAATGACTCACCAAATAAACAATGGTTATAGATACCCTTTTGGGTCCTACAAAACATACCACAAAATCAACATCCAATCTTTTGGAATATACTTGACTTTCAATAACCCTAGCATGGGAAAACCTAGTAAAATAGGCCTCTTTTCCAAAGGAATTACCCTCTAAACCACACCAAACTCTCTGAAACCCTAGGGAATCAATTCATATGTCTTCAAACCTCCAAAAAAAAAAATTCCATTGGTATGGATATATACATACCAAACTTGAAAACCCCTACTTTGAGCACAATTCAAGAAGGTTTATTAAAACTCTTATAGCTAGACCTTCCCAGACAAAATGAAAGCTTCAAAAAAGTTCCATAGACCCTTCACATGGCCAAAAGATCATTATATGGACCATTATTTTGGAAACTTTCCCAAATCACACTTTAGCACTTCAACTTCATATGAAAACAATGCTTGTTTCTGAACAAGAACCCCTATCCACCAACATTACACTCATTCTACATCATTTAAAATAGAAATAAACCCTATACTAGGGTATGTGGATAATCATGGAAAAAACAGGCCCTTAAGTGGCAAATAATTTAGAAAAAATAGTGTTAGGAAACTTGACGTAAAAATTTGAATAAGTTATCTATATTATTTCAAAAATATGTAAGAATAGAATCTATAGAAAATTGAATGTATTTTCTAAACTGCTAGGATTATTTAAAAATAAATAAAATCTATTTGGTGAAAATTTGAAATTTCAATGTAGTAGTACTTAAATTTTAGGGAAAAAATAAGTAGGTGTTTGTCTAACCACCCTAACCATAATAAAATGATAATATTTTTTTTATAAGATTTTATATATAAGTAGAGGATTCATGTTCGGATGTGATGCATATTTTTTTGTAATTTTTTTCCAAGTAAATAATTAATTATGAGTTTTTTATTACAACTTTTAACAAAATATAAAAAATCATATGTTTGACCACCTTAATTTGGTCAAAAATTCATGAAATTTATTTTTTATTTTTTTAATCCTATAGTATGTGAAGCATAGAATGTGACACATGTTTCAGATTCAAAAAATGTGATACCATTTGAAAGTTATAGATGTTTTTCAATTAGCCTATCGATCATGACTTTACTCGTAATTCTAATAGAAAATGAATAATAATTATTTATTATATTTAAATTAAAGCATAATTTATATTGGTGCAAAGCTGAGAATCTCCTCTAAAAACACTTTTCATTTCATCAATTTTGGGTAAAAAAAAGTTGCCAACCACATACCTTACAAATACCCATAATATTGCCACTTTTTGGCCCATCCTTATCCTGCACATACCCACTAACATACACCAATCCATCCCACTAAATAACAACTCATATAGTAGGTGGGATGGTCATTTCATGGCTTAAATCTCACATAGACCCTTGCCTCAAAAAAAGAAATTATTCTTGGAGATTTGATGATTCCAAACACCAAAAGATGAGTTAGGGCTTCAAATAAAAGAGAAATAGTAAGTAATCATATGTATTTTGAAAAAATAATGATATCAGACCATGAACATCCTGTATAGTTCCATACAAGTTTGGAAAAGAAGCAAAAGCATAGAAATTTTGAGAAATTAGTAGAGTTTTATTGAGTTCTTTCTTCAAATCTTCTCTCCAACCATACAAAACGATATTTTCATACCTTTTAAATTTTTTCACAGTCCAACCAATGTCCAACCACCTTACAACTAACTTTTGAATCACTAATGACCGTTGGAAGATTAATTACTCCCTTTTACACAATTTTTCACCTTTACAAGTATATTGAAACATTGTGCAATGTTTGCAACTTATAACTCAAACCATACTAAGGCTTGAAAATAACCTTATTACATGTTCAAAACTCCAACCTTGCACTTTCACATACAAATTCAAGTTAGTTCCCTCAAAGGCTACATGGCAACTTTTAGGTGCAAGATGACAACTTTACACATTTTGAACAAAAAACCCAAAAAGTCACCCTAGATCTTACTCAATGGTCTTGATTGAGCTTATTAATGACAAAAGACCTCAAAATAATAACACTTACCAACTGACCTCCCTGTTTACCATCAAATGATCACAAATTGAGGATGAGGTGTAGGTGCTCCTACACTAGTCCATATACATCCAATACATTTGAATTTTTCATATACATCCAATACATTTAAATCTTTCATCATAGTTCTTGCAGCTTCTTATACTTTTATTTTTTTCCTTTCAACTACTCCATTCTGTTGTGGGGTTCTCAGAGCATAAAACTATCCTTTTATGCAATGCTTCTCACATAATGCATTAAATTCACTTGAAGTGAATTCACAACCTCTATCTAATCTCAAACACTTGATTTTAAAATTTACTTAATTTTATACTCTTGCTTTGAATAGCTTAAACCTATCCAAGGCATGATTCTTTTCTTTGAGAAAAGCAACCCATTTCATTTGAGTGTAACCATCAATAAAAAAATATGACATATTTGTCACCATTCAGGCTTCTAGTCTTAGTTAGACCACAGAGATCAGTATGTACTAACTCTAGCATTCTGGGAGTGAATGTTCTTTTCCCTTAAAGCTACATCTTGTTTTTTTTCCCAATTCACAACTTCTGTAGATAGAATTAGTAGGTCTTGTGATTCTAGGAAGTCCTCAAACAATCTCCTTAGCACTGATCTTCACTAGACTATGAAAGTTTACATATCCCACTCTCTGGTGCCATACCAACTTTCACTAATTTGAGATACAAGACAATGACCATCAACTCCCTTTGGCTAATAGATGTTTCCATCAGTTTTTCCAACAACAATCATATCTCCATTTCCAGATCCTTTCCTTATTTCACAAGTATTGTTTTGAAACACAAGTTTAAAACCATTACTACACATCTGACCAACACTCACAATATTATGTCTAAAACCCTTCACATAATATACAACATCACTATTATGCACTCCATCAAAATGGATTGAACCTTTACCACAAATATTAGCTCCTAAATCATCACCAAACATGACTAAACCACCATCATATTTTTCAAATTTAGTGAACTTACTCTTATCTCCGGTCATGTGATTAGAAAATCCACTATCAATTAGCAAGTAGTCTTTGTCATGTCTTGCATGAAAATCGGTAACCAAGGTACCTTTTCTCATATTCTTCTTAACCTTTGGAGCCTTCTTACTTACACATTTTCTAGAGTTAGTGGATATAGATTTATTTTCCAAAGCTAAGAATAAGCATTCACTATCATCAATCTCATTTTCAGATTTGTCATTACAAATACCTGCCTCTTTCTTAACATAGTATAGCTTATTATACTTCTTATCCTTGTTATTCTTATGTGTAGCCCTATTCAGACATCTCAAAGCATAATGACCAATGTTACCACAACTAAAGCATTTAAAGGCTAACATACCTTTATATTTTTCAATGCCCTTCTTCAATTTCTTGGTGAAGTTTTCTTCCAAATCTTCATCATCTCTATCTGGTTCTTCAATATTCAAAGCCTTAAATATCATTTTTTTCTTATCTTATGTCTTATCATCTTTCCATAACTTCATTATCTCAAACACTTGCAAGGTCCTAAACAACTCTTCTAGGGTGTACTTCTTAAGATCATTCATTTCTTCAATAACATAGATCTTGTCACTATAACATTATAGTAAGGTGATCAAGATCTTTTCAATTATATATTCATCTACTAGTTTTCCTCCTTGATTTCTAACTTAATTTGCTGCCAGTTCAACTCTCTGGAAGAAACTTATAAATTCTTCACCATATTCCATCTTTAGGTTCACAATTCTACAATTCTCTACTAGCCTCTTTGTTAATTTCACCTTTTCATTTCCTTCATACATGTCTTCCAACTTCTTCCATACTTCATATGTAGTATCTAGAGAATTAACCTTAACTCACTTATTTTTAGACAAACCACTACAAATCACATGCTTCTCCTTCTCATTTCTTCATAAGCAAAGACCTCATCTGCAGAATTAACACCTCCAAATAGAGGCGTATAATTTGTCTCTACAGCCTTCTAGGTCTTGAAACCAAGAGAGATAATGTATCCTCTCATTTTTCCATTCCAATCATTGTATTTGAACTGTAGATTTTTGGCTCCTTAAACCTTGCTAGCTCTTCTATGGTTTTTCACCTAAAAGGAGAGAGGTAGGCCAAAAATGCTAACTAGGGTCACTCAGATTATGTAATGTAGGATGTTTTTTAGGCTAAATGGAATGAACTAAGTGCAATTAAGTGATTTAAATGATTGATTATAAATGAAAAATCTAAGATTTATGCTATGTTGGAAAATATTAGTGTAATTAATATTTAATTACACTTGCATAACTTTACTTAGGTAATATTTAATTCCTAGGTTAATTAATTCTCATCTTTATCTTATTGAGCTATCTTGTTGCTCAAGATAAGATTAGGGTTATGCATCTTTGCTTTTATAAAGAAAATCATATCATGTAATTATTGAATTCCTGAATAATCTTATTTTACACATCTTTTGCAAAGCTCTTGCTTTTTTTGATTTTCTCTTTTGTGGAAGGTTTATTCTGGTTTGTATTTTAGATCTTGGTTTCTAACATGGTATTAGAGCCTTGATTTGCAATCCCTTCTCAAATTTTTGAGAAAATCATTGTAGAGTTTGATTGGAATTCCTTGAGGGTATTATGCCTTGAGTTCATCTATGAGGTATTTTGGAACAGATTAGGCTTCACCATTGGATTTAGAGCACTAGAAAAAGTCAAGATTGGATTTTATTTTGTAGATTTTGGTCATCGTTTGCCAGATCTGTGAGGGTTTCAAGTTGGGAGATTTTTTGCAAGTTCTGGAGGTAGCTAATTTTTTGGAGCATTTTTGGAACAAACGGAGGTCATGATCATGTTCCTAGTGGCCAAGAACCCTAAGAATGCCTTTTGTTTCATTGATTTTGGTGAAAGTTGATTCTAAGCAAAAAGAATTTGCTAGGGAGGCCATATGGCTTCCCTAACACTCACTTCGAGGCACATTTAAAAAAAAGAAAAAGAAAAATGTGCTTTATTTCTTGCACATGCAATAGAAAAATCAACAGCTATTAGGTAGCCACCGCTCAACTGCCAAGTGGCCACCATAGCGCTACCTTGCAACAACCTCCATCGATCTACCACTAGGACTGTAGCCCTCACGAGCCCCTCTACACTCCACCTCGATCACATGGAGCACTAAGGGCCTTCTGCCCTATCCTTGTGGGCTCTACTTAGCTCTATTGGTGGTCCTTTGGAGGACCAAGTGCTATGCACTCAGCCCTGGTAGCCTTGTAACCCAAGCGTTGGTCATATTGATGACCAGAGGCTCCGCCCTAGCCCTCAATCCACTAGCCCTTGGTCGCACACAAGACTGGGGGGTTATTTTTTTAGCCCTCTGGGCTTCCTGAAGCCCTTATTGGCCTTTCTAGAGCAAATCTTACTAAATTAGGTGTATGTTTTGCATATGATGGCCATCTTAGCTTTAGGTGCATGCCTTTTTAGTCTCCCTAAATGGCACTTATGGGGGTGTTAGTGTAATTAATATTTAATTACACTTGCATAACTTTACTTAGGTAATATTTAATTCCTAGGTTAATTAATTCTCATCCTTATCTTATTGAGCTATCTTGTTGCTCAGGATAAGATTAGGGTTATGCATCTTTGCTTTTATAAAGTAAATCATATCTTGTAATTATTGAACTCCTAAATAATATTATTTTTCATGTCTTTTGCAAAGCTCTTGCTTTTTCTGATTTTCTCTTTTGTGGAAGCCTTTTTCTGGTTTGCATTTTAGATCTTGTTTCTAATAGAAAACACAATGTGATATGCAAATAATGAACTATGAATGAATAAGAGAAAAAAAGAAAGAGATGAGTTGAATAAATGTGTACCTAGAGGTTTGATAAAGATTCTAGAATGTTTTGAATGCTGTCTAAAACCATAGAAATTCACCAGTAGGAATCATTCACCTAGGGTGGCGAATTAGTCCTTCTAATGAAAACTATTAGGAATAGGTTTCTGAGTGTCGAGATCTAGAATCTGAAAAATCTTAGATTTTAATCCTTCAAGTGGGACTCATTCACCACTGGTGGTGAATCAGTCCTCTCCTAAAATTCTAAGAAATCAAGAGACAACTCTTCAACAATAAATCTGAGGATATTTGCTTATCGAGTTGTCGAAGTGAATTCTACAGGAAATGGACAAAACACCTTCTCCATGCTTGAAATGAGGATGATTTTACTTGAAGCACATAGTTGACTTGTTGACACTCTTCAACACCTAAATGCTTGTTAAATCTTGTGTCATAGAAAAAAGGACCATTTTCTTGACATGGGATTAATTTGACTTAATGAGGCCTAAATATAGTGTTGTGAGGCATTTTATTCATCCACACTAGGTCTTCGACCCTTATAAATTGAATAACATGCTTTTATTGACATATTGTAAAGGTGTTGTAAAGTCTTGTAAAGGAATTTCACGCTTTTCTAGACCTAATAAACCTATTTCTCACTAATTCAACATCATAAAATGTGTTTAATAACACTATACATCAATCTAGAAGGTTCTTAACTTTAACTTAATGATGAACTAGTGGTGTAATGTGTCTTGCACATTCACATTGGTTCTTGTGCATTTCTAGGGTGTGTGGATCTCATTTTAGTGTTGTAAAGTGTATTTAATCATACTTTCACATTAATTTCTGTGTCCCAAGTGCTATTTGACATTTACATCATCATTAATAGGACCATCTAAACCCATATTATGCATCCCAAGGTTCAAATTGATCAAATACCCAACAAGATTGCATTTTGGCCTTATTTCCTCATTGCTTGGCATATGAGCTGTCAAACTAGCCCCTATGGGACCCATTCACCATGCATGGTGATATGTGACAAATGAGTCTCATTTGGCTCAAATTTTGACCTTTGAGCACGAAAAAAGTGAAATTTAAGTTTAACTTTGCTTCATGTTGGCCTATGATGAGGTATTAACAGGATACTAAGGAAAAAATATGTATAAATAGGTGTTTTTATCCTCTTTTTACATTTCTCATACATCTTACATCTCACACACATACATTCTTCACATCATTCATTATCTATCTTCTATCTCAAGTCAAGCAAACTAGGGCTTTCACATTGTAAGTCATCAATTGAGCTTCTAAGGACATTAAAGGGTTGAATCTTCTTCAATTTCTATAGAATTTCAAGGTCAAATCATCATGAAAAGGTAATCATCTCCATTATTTCATATTTCATTACTTCTTCTCATCATTTTGGTTTAATTACCTAATTGGGGTTTGACCAAGGCAAACCCCCATCCCCTAACAATCAGCATTTCTTCTTCTCTTCTTGTGTACTTGCAAGTTTAGGTCCCTTGGAAGAATAGAAATAATTGAAGATCAAGTTGCAAGGTTGTTAAAGCTCTCTCTTTCTTCAAAAAGTTAAAGAATCAACAAAAAGTCATTTTTTAGATCTAGATCCGAGAATTTTAGAAGTAGACACCTATAGAAAAATAAAGTGCAGATCTTGTTACACAGAATCAAATCCTAATTTTTTTATTCTTGTAGGTGGAATAATTCTACACCCATGGTGAATGAGTCACACCGTAGGCCTAAAATTTGGTTTTGTCATAATTCAACTCCTGACAGTTAGAAAGTTGTTTCTAGGACTTTTCATCAGAAACAAGATTGATTTTCCATGCATGGAGAATCAGTTCTAGTGGTCATTAATAGTGATTTTAGAGACATTCCAAAACCTTCCAATAACATCAATCTTCCTCTAAGTGCACTCTAATTAGTCTCTTTAATTTCTATTATCATTCATTTAAGTTTCTAGTTCATTCTTGCAATCAACACTATGTTTTTCAACATCTTGCATTAGATTAGTTTATATTCATTTATTTTCATTTGTATGTATTCAAATACATCCAAACACACTTCACATCAACATTTCATTCATCCTTACATTAATATTGAGTGAAACATTGTGCATTTTGTCCCTATTCTTCTCCTTTTAGGTGAAATACCCTAAAAGAGCCAAGAAGGATTTGAGCACCAAAATCCTCCATTTCATTTTGGTGAACCTAAAGTTTGAATTCTTTCTTTTTAGCTTTTGGAGTACCTTGATCATCCTATCTTTTCTTGCATTTCATTTTGCATTAGATAACTTGCATTATAAGATTTCATTTTTGCATGAGTAAGAGTGTATAATAGTTTGCATTTTTGCATCTTTAACCATTAAAAAGTTCTAAGATTCTACATTTTTCAATTAGGGCTGCATATTAGCATTCTAAAACCATCAAAATCAGTTACAAATTTTTGAAAATTCTAAAAAAAGTCCATACTGGGACTCATTTGCTACCCTAGGCGAATCAGTCCCTTCTAACCCCTGAAACAACATTTTAGAGAACTCAGAACTCTATTTTTTAGCTTATGTTTAGTTCCTTAACCTACCTATATCAGTTAGTTGCATTTTTGTAACATGCGTTTCATAAAATATGGCCTTAATTAGGTCATTTCATGCATGTTTTCCATTTCAAGTTTGCATTCTCATCGTGTTACATATCATAATTAGTCAATTGTCATCTTTGAAATCTACAACATTATTCTTCATTTGCATCTTTTTTTTAGCATTGTTACATTTCAAGATTGTAGATTAATCATTCCATGATGTTTTCATTACACAATTCTATAGTTCTCATCTTGCATGTTCTCCTTTTATATATTATTGCATGTTATAAGCAACTTTTGTTAAAAGCATATGAATATGAGGTCCTTTCCACTCTCTTTTTTTCATCATAGATCCCTTTCCTAGTTCCCCTTTGGTGGATGAGGTTGGTTTAGCGAAAGAAACCTTGGATACTCAAAACATTTACATTTGTTCTTCTCCTATTATATCTCACACTTTTGAGGTAGATATTTTAGTGCTAGAAGGAGCAATTGATGAGTGTTGTGACAATCTGAGTTGTTTCTATCCTCCTACCTCTCCTATTAGACATGACATTACTAAAGAAGAATTCACACTAAGTAATCATGACAATCAAACTGTTGATGAGACCATAGATTCATCTCCCAACTCCTTCCCTATTTGTGAGAATGTTTTTGTGAGTAATTTTGGCAATCAAATTATTTGTGAGGAGGATATGTTGACACTAGATGATCAAATCTTTAAAACCTATGAAAACCCTCTTTATTTTTCCTCCCCTATTTTAGAAGACATTATTGGAAAAAGGGAGGTAATTAAAGATAATCATGAGAATCTCCTTTCTCCCTTTCCTAATGTTTCAACCATACAAGAACACATAATTCAACACAAGGATCCAATCATTGAAAAACAAGAATGTAATGCATTTTCTTCTCTTGATGCCTCTCCCAGTTGTGATGAAGCTACTTTGCACATTTCACCAATCGATGACCATATTACAAGCTCTCATGAAGGGTAGATAATTTGGCACAAGAAAATGAGACATTACCATCATCGAATGATTGCATAAAGTCTTCCCGTAATCTCCGCATTATCAATAATCAAACACATTTAACCATTAATAACTCCCTTGGTTCTGATGAAGCTATTTTGGATGAACCAACCATTGATTCTCATGAACATGTGGTCTTTTGTTCTCCTAAAATCTCTCCTTCTAGGGATAATATCATGGTGCTAGATAACAACAACACTCATATAGTATCTTCCTTCCATAAACAAGTAATTCTTCATTTCCCCTCCTTAGAGCTCCCTAAAACTAGAACCACTAATGTTATGAATGCACAAGTGTCCATTAGATCCACCTCGATCAATGTACCTCATACATACCTTGTGGGACATTCTAAAAACCCTTTAATTCTCTATCCACCTTCACACAAACAACAAAATCAATATAAACCTCAACTTATTCTTTACCCACCTTCACATAAACTTCACCCCTCTATTCAACCCCAATATACCCTCTACCCCCATCAAACCAATGTATTGCAAAAATTGACTAATGATGTTGTTTCTCATACATATAACACTTGAAATAATATGTAACCACCACAACCCACCCCACCCTCCTTACCATTACCCAATCCACCTAGTGCTTCTCATTACCTCCCACTCACAAAGGAGTATGATCTTATTGAACAATTAAATAATACTCCTGCCAAAATTTCCATTTGGGATTTATTTTAGAACTCACCAAATCACCACAATATTCTTCATATTTCCTTAAAATTATTTGCATCTCCTCATGGTACAACTCTGAATGATGTGGGAGATTTAATTCATAAAACAAATCAAACTAATCTTGACATTAATTTTCATCAACATGGGCTCCATCCTTTGGAGTTGCATAAACAACATGATTCCTTTATGATAATTGCTAGATTCAATCACATATGTATCAAACACACTCTGATAGATAATGGTTCTTCCCTTTATGTGTGTAATGTGAGTCTCCTTGATCAAATTACATGTTGATAGGTTCCAAATAATACCTAATTTTGTCTCTATTCGAGGATTTGATAATACAATGAAGAAACCGCTTGGTGTAATCACTTTTCCTATTATAGTTGGGGTGGTTACTTTGTAAATTCCTATTCATGTCATTCCTTATGATCTTTCATACAATCTTCTTCTAAGCAGACCATGGATTCATGAGATGAATGTAGTTCCTTCAACCCTTCATCGTATAATGAAATATGTCTATAATAATAAAATTTAGCAAGTTGAAGCAAATCCCAAGCCTAAAAGTTGCTCACATCTTGAAAAAGGAGCTACAAGTCCTCTAAAAACATTTATTCCCACATCCAACATAGAAATTGACAACAACAATGAGGAATGGCCATCTAAATTATTTGGTGATAATTGGGGATCTTTAGAATTCACACCTTCATTTATGGGAAAATACGTATTCACACAAAAGAAAAATGAGAAACCCAAAAAGTAAAACTCAGAAAACCTTTCAAAAGAATCTGCCTCAACCACTTTAGACAATGCCAAAAACTCCACAATAACCCTTGATGAACATAATAACAAAAAACCACCTAATTCCAAAGCAATGAAAACTATTTATGGAAAAGGTTATGAACTCATTAAACAACAAGGATATAGTGGAAAGGGATGTGGTGCTCATGAACAAGGTATCCACAACCCTATAGAACTTAACACACAAGAAACAACTTATGATCTTGGTTATTCTTCTTTGATGAAGATCACCAAATCTTTACTCAACATCAATACTATCACACTAGACTCTTCCAAGGTTCTTCCTTATTCACATAAATAACCTTAGTTGTTGCTCCTTGCCATTTAATATCTATAGGATAATCACATACTCACAATTGCATGTTTTACATCCATCACAAGGAGAAGCATACCATCATCCATTCTAGGCTCACCTTTGTCCTGCACTAAGTGGAGGCAAATGGTTATCAAGCCTTATCCCTATATGTCACTTGTCATTGTCTCTTTTGGCTTATCGCTAACCTTTCATGAACATATCAAGAGAAAGCTTGGGATGTAGATGGAATGCATTAATATTGAATTACATGTGACATACTCCATTTTCTTCATGGTACAGCTTCTCGAAAACATATGACTTGGTATAGATATTCCCGATTAAGCTCTCATATCTTCTTGTTTCTCATGAACTTTAAAGCAATTTCTCACAGTAATGGTTTTAGCAATTCCTTTAAAGTGAGGGGAATATAATACCATAATTTATGTGCATTCTTGGTTCTTAGTGTAGCCTTGTTGTTTATGTGGTGTGTTCATCACTTTGCAGATGACATTAGGTGTGATGTCCTTCATAAGTGTGATCTATCTCAACATATTGCATTCCCCTTAGTGGCTTGATGTGACACACTGCATCCCCTAACTTTTGAATATACTATTCTTTGATTGGTCCTCTCTTGGAGACATTAGACACAATTTTCCCTGAGTGACTAAACTTGCATGAATTGAAAAAGACTCCTTTAGGCATCTTTTCCATTTTTACAGTTTTATAGTTTTACAGTTTTACATTTTTGCATTTTTTCCACCTTACATAATGCAAATTGCATGCATATGGTACCTTTTCTTTTTTTTCATGGCATTTTTCTTTGTGGCACCTTGTTAAAGTTATCAACAGGTATAACTTTGACATGGCTGAGTGGGAAGACCACCCAGTGGCATGACTTTTCCCCATAGCCAACTTTGTGTTTCTAAGTGCATACCAACTAGCATATGTATCTTACCTTGTTGGGCTTTCTCAACCTATGGAAAACTAGTTCGATGGCCCCAGAGTGAGTGTAGCTTCAACCTTTCTCACCCGACGAACAACCAAGAAGTTCCATCAGCCCAAAGTGAGTACATCTTTTCTTCTTTTCTTACTTTTTCCATTGCATGATTTTGTATTTTTGGGTCCCTTGACCTACATGTGGATCTCTCTTGAATGTCTACTTTAGTATGAGTTTGAAGCAAGTTCATCCTCTCACTAAAGTAGGGGCTAAATGTGTCATAGAAAAAAGGACCCTTTGCTTGACATGGGATTAATTTCACTTAATGAGGCCTTAATCTAGTGTTGTGAGGCATTTTGTGCATCCACACTAGGTCTTGGACCCTTATAAATTCAATAAAATTCTTTTAATGACATCTTGTAAAGGTGTTGTAAAGTCTTGTAAAGGACTTTTACACTTTTATAGACCCATAAACCTATTTCTCCCTAATTCAACATCATAAAATGTGTTTAATAAAATTATTACATCAATCTAGAAGGTTCTTAACTTAAACTTAATGACAAACTAGTGTTGTAATGTGTCTTGCACATTCACATTGGTTCTTGTGCATTTCTAGGTTGTGTGGACCCCATTTTAGTGTTGTAAAGTGTATTTAATCACAATTGTGCATCTTAATGTTCAAATTGATCAAATACCTAACAAGACTTGTTAGACCTTATTTCCTCATTCCTTGGAATATGATCTACCAAATTGGACCCTATGGGACCCATTCACCATGGATGGTGAATTAGCCCCATCCAGGTGGGACCCATTCACCATGTGTGGTGAATGAGTCCCATTTGGCTCAAATTTTGACCTATGAGAAGGAAAAGAGTGAATTTTTAGTTTAATTTTGCTTCATGTCGGTATGTGATGAGGTATTAATAGGTGTTTTTATCCTCATTTTACATCTCTCATACATCTTACAGCTCACACACATACATTCTTCACATAATTCATCATCTATCTTCTATGTCAATTCAAGAAAACTAGGGATTTCACATTGCAAGTCATCAATTGAGCTTCTAAGGACATCGAAGGGTTAAATCTTCTTCAATTGCTATAGAATTTCAACATCAAATCATCATCTCCATTGTTGCATGTTTCAATACTTCTTCTCATCATTTTGGTTTAACTACCTAAATGGGGTTTGACCAAGGAAAACCCCCATGCCCTAACAATCAACATTTTTTCTTCTCTTCTTGTTTGTTTGCAGATTTAGGTCCCTTGGAAGCATAGAAATAATTGAAGATCAAGTTGCAAGGTTGTTAAATATCTCTCTTTATTCAACAAGCTAGAGAATCAACAAAAAGTCATTTTCAGATCTGGATCTGACAATTTTAGAAGTAGATACTTATACAAAACTAAAGTTCATATTTTGTTAGTCAAAATCAACTCCCAAATTTGCTGATACTTGTAGGTGGACTAATTTTCCACCCATGGTGAATAAGTCCCACCTATCTAGGCATAAAAATTGGTGTTGTTAGAATTCAGCTCTAGGTAGTTAGAAAGAAGGTTGATTCACCATGCATGGTGAATCAATCCAAGTGGTCATTAATAGTGATTTCTAAGAAATTCCAGAATCTTCCACTAACATCAATCTTCCTCCAAGTGCACTTTGATTAGTCTCTTTAATTTTTATTATCATTCATTTATGTTTCTAGTTCATTCTTGCAATCAACACTATGTTTTTCAACATCTTGCATTAGATTAGTTTATATTCATTTATTTGCATTTGTAAGTAGTCAAACACATCCACACACAGTTCACATATAAATTTCATTCATGGTTACATTAATCTTGAGTGAAACATTGTGCATTTTGGCCCTATCCTTCTCCTTTTAGGTGAAATACCCTAAAAGAGCCAAGAATGATTTGAGCACCAAAATCCTACATTTCAAATCTGCACACAAAGGTTTGCAAACACACATGCAAGAGGGGATAAATGGTTGAGGGTTAGAGAATAGGAATTTTCCTTGGTCAAACCCCACTTTGGTAATCAAACCCTTAATGAAATAATGAAATGAAAGAGAATGATAAACAAATAACATGAAAACGTGATTATTGTATCAAACCCTTATTGAAGAAAATATGAAGATGTGTTAATGAATGCTCAAAAATGCTTGATTGATGCTCGATTTGATGTTGTAAGGTGCTTGAATGCTTGAGTGAATGAAAATATTGCTTGAATGTGATTTGAGATTGTAGGAGGATGTAAAATGATGTGAAAATTACTTATTTATTAAATTTTGTGCCTTAGTAACCCATTGATACCTCATCACAGGCTGACATCAAGTGATTTGAATAAAAATTCAAAAGGAAACTTAAAAAAAAAAAGAATTTGGAGCTAAGGGGGACTCATTCACCACCCATGGTGAATGGATCCCACCTTGGACCTAAAAAATGGGTGTCAGGAATTATCTTGCATTTAATGTTATTTTTTGGGTTTACATTCAAAAATAAACTTAATTAAAGCTTATAAGGGTATAAAGGGGTCAAATAAATTATAAGAAATGTGTAAATAGTGAAATTATGCCTAAAAAGGTGTGAAATCTTGTTACAAGACTTTACAACACTTCAAAATAGGACTTGATAAGTGATGAAAAAGTGATTTTTTGGTGAATTGTAATGAACAGAGTCTAGAAGAGTGTAGAAATGCTTTACAACACTTCACAACACCTTCATAAGGCACCATTATTTGAATTTTAGTACCTAAATATGCATGTTCAAGCCACATTACATTAAATAAATCAAAGAAAAATAGAGAAAACATCATGAAGCAAGGACTAAAAGATCATGAAATTTACAAGGGGCCATTTTTCTATAGTGCTTTTAGCCTCCACTTTAGTGAGAGGATGAACTTGCTTCAAACTAATACTAAAGTAGCCATACTCATTGAGGAGAGGGTTCGAATACACTTACCTTAGCAAGATGGAATAACAATAATCAAGAGGGATAATCAAGCCCCTAGGATGAAGATTCCATGGAAAACTAAACTCAAGAACAAAAGGAACACCCAAGTAAAAAAATGAAAGAAGCTTTGATCATCTATCCAACTAGTTGTGGATTAGATCTAGGTGTTGGAGTTAAAATGACACTGAGAGGGGGGGTGAATCAGTGTCTTAACAGATTTGACCAATTTTCACAAATTCAAAAACCATAGCTCATATATTATGTCAATATACTCTGATTAATGCGTTCATGAGTTGAATGTAATCATTTATAAACATAATTGAGAAAAGTAATAACCAAACAGTGAACTGAAATAATCAACAACACAGTAAAGCAAAGGGAACTCAAAAGAACAAGAAGACTCTAGATTTTACTGAGTGGAAAACCCTCCTGGGGTATAAAAACCACTCCCAAAATGCCTTCCAGGCTTAACCTTTTAAACAAAAGTTCACAATACCTTATAGGCTAATTTTTGAGCACCCACTAAAGGAGCACCAACCCCTCATTTAGAGATATCTATCTCAAGGAGTACCAACCCCTCAAATTATACATTTGAACAATAAAATATAAATCTCAGAGGATATCTCTATTTTTAGTCAAGCTCATAACTCTTTGTTTTATTGCAGAGTTCATTCATTCATTTCCATACAAACAAGGAATGATACTCTCAGAATTATGACTAACAACACTTATAGCTTTCAACACTGGTATTTATATACATTTCAAGTATGACTGTTGTGAAGAAATCTTCAAAAAACATTTTTCACAAGATTCTCAGATTCTCTTGCTGATTTTTGACTATAAAGCTGAATACTGACAGTCTATTGATGATAATATAAATCAAGAGAAATGCTTATCCAGAGAGCTGCAAACCATCCATTATTTCAAAAATACAACTGCTCAAAGAGAAACTTCAATGAATATGCTTCCATGTAAACGGTTTTGAGATTCAATGCAATCAATGATGTCAGCCTGCAACTGTATTTTGAAGTTTTCATAACGGCCATAGAGTTTGATATTTCGTTAACCACTCACTGAGACATTTAGATAGTTCTACCAAAAGCAATTGCACCACTAGAAATTCCTCATAGTTAACACTTTCGCCATAACCCATCAGAGTTGGGAAGACCACATAGCGAATACATCATGCCTCATCGATAGGCTTCCTTAAAGTATTATTCATTCGATGAGACATCAGCAAGTCTCTCACCGAGATCTCCTTTATTTTCATTCACTATTGTTGTGACTAAATGATATCAGAGAGACCTCTTGTACACTTCATAATGTTTTGCCGAGAGTCACTTGATACACATTGTCGCCGTGACAATTCAATACCTATGCTAAAGACCTTTGTCATTACCAAGTCACCAAGACAATACAGATCTCACACTAACATAAACCTTTTTTTTTATGTGCATCACTATAACATTATGATATCGGGGAGACATTTTGTAGAAAGGTCTTTGTTTTATCGAAAGTTATTCTAAGTCGCTATGACTTTATGATTCTCTCACCGATGTAACCTTCTCCCTTATGAGTGTCACTATAGCATACCGTCATTGGGGAGACCTCTTGTGGAAATTTTGAGTCATACCAGAATAATTAATTCACTCGGAGTTGCTGAGATAGTCCAGATCTTATGCCGACGAAGTCCCTTTATGATCCATTTGCGAGACTGAAGGTCACTCGCCAAGACCTCTCACTAAAAAACCCTATCTCTTACCGAAGAGACTACCTTTATGTCATCAGTTGGCAAGACAAGAAAAACTCACCAAAACATTATATCGATAGCCATTAGTTTCACCGAAAGACCACGTGACCATTTATGTTCGCTGAGACTTCTAGAATGTCCTACCGAAGGCAATTGTTCCATGGCGGTCGGGGTGACATTGAACATTCATTATGACATCACACCGAAAGTAATAATTCAGGTCAAAGTGAATCCCAGATGTGATGTCGGCGAGACAAAACCACTTTTCCAAGACCTATTCTGAGAACCCTCAACTCTTTCTGATACGCATCCATCCACCATCGGTCGGTGTAACATTGCAATCTCACTGTGACTTCATACCAATTGTATTACACTTTGCCAATAGACTTCCACATGCACTAGTCAGGGAGACAATATAATTTAGCTATGACCTTAGCCTGACGGCCAAACTTATGTTGATATGCTCATTCTAAAGCGGGTTGGTGTGACATTTCATTTTTGATAAGACCTTATCCCGATAGTATAACATATGCTGATAGAGAACACTTTCAATCACCGTGACATCTGAAATGTCTTGCCGATAGGAAACTCAAACATTTCAAAGTGGATCAGGGAGACCCTACCATTCTCACTCTGATATGAGTAAGCCCGAAAGAGAAACAACCAATACCTATGATATGCAAGGAGAACCATCCTGAGACAGATCATCAATGAGAACATACTGAAAAGGATTTTGTCATCAAGGAAAAACTGTAAACACAACTGAGATCTGACACTAGGTTGATTGTTTGAAAAAGAAAATACATACTCACTTTAGGGTGATATAACTCATGGTGGTCCACCAAGTGAGAAGACCCAAAAGATAAGATATATATGCTAGTTGGTATGCACTCACAAGTTACATAAAGGTCGCTATTTCTAAATTCATGCCATTGAATGGGCTTCCCGCTCAACCATATTAAAGTTATACCTCCTGATAACTTTAACAAGGTGCCACAAAGGAAAATGTTGGTTTGTGCTTCATGATGGAGTCAAAGCTTCATATGCTTAAAAATCATGAACAAAAATGAAAGTACCATAGGCATGCAAGTTACATTATGCAATGTGGCAAAGGTTTAAAATATAAAATGTAAAAACAAAATTTTCTTCAAAGGAGTCTTGTTAAGTTCATGCAAGGTCAGTCACTTAGGAAACATTGTTCCCAAGAGGACCAATCAAAGAATAAAATATTCAAAACTTAGAGGATGCAACGCATCACATAAAGCCACCAGGTGGAATCTAATATGCTAAGATAGATCACACTTATGAAGGAAATCATACCCAATGCCATCCACAAAGTCGCAAATGCATCATATGAATGACAAGGCTGCACTAGGAACCAAGAATGAAAACGAATTAATGGTAATGTATGCCCCCCACTTTAAAGGAATTGCCATATATTGTTCTAAGAGAAATTAATTTAAAGTAGCAAAAAGAAAACAAGACATGAGAGCCAACTTAGAAAGCCCTATACCAAGTCATATGGATCTAAGTAAGGCTATTTAATGTTAATGAAAATGAAAACAAAAGTGAAGGGAGTTACCCCCTATAAAAGAACACACCAAACACATAATGGATCTATGGATTTTGGGTTAGTATGTTCATTGTTGCATTGTTTTGATTGAAGAGTTCAGAGTTGTCATCATTCCCCAAAGCACATAGAATTAGAAGAATGACATAAAGAGAGCAAAAACAAAAGAGAAAGAAGAATTTTTTTTGGGCCAGCATGGAAGAGACATTTTGCAGCAATCAATGCTTGATTCATCATACCCAAAAGTAAAATCAAAAAAGAAAAAGGAAGTCATTCAAGTCGGAAGAGGAGAGACCAAGCATCTCAAAAACTTTGCATCATCCCCAAAGGAAAACAAAAAATTAAAAAGCAAAAAGAAAAGGATCTTTTGGGTCAACATGGAAGAGACATAGGGCATCTCTACGCTTTGCGTCATCCCCAAAGGAAAACATAAAACAAAAGAAAAAAAGGAAAGAGTAAAAATGTATGACATATCGAAGAATAGAGGTATAAATATAAGAAGTGTACAAAGAGAGGGAACATCAAATACACATTACAATAGAACATGATACGCACATGAAATTTCAAAATAAAGAACTCGTAAAGAAAAGAAAAGTGTAAAAGGCTAGAAAGGAAAATGCAAGTAAACCATCTAACAAGTCATCTGCTTCTTGATCATGGTCAGTGTATTGTGAGGAGGTTGACTATCCAAAGGAAGAATTGTAGATGCTGGACTAGGAGATGTACTAGGTTCTTCACTTGGTTGAGATGATTTATCATTTAAGCTCATGTTAGATGAAAATAAAGAGTTTAAATCATTATGAAATTTTTCATCTATTTTGGTGATGTCCTCATCATCATCCTCATCATCATCCAGGTTGATTACAATAGGATGACAAAGGTTTATTTCTAAAGAAGGATGTATTAAAAGTTGTGGTGGTTGGATGGGATCGTTTGGTTGTGTGGGTTGGACCACATTTTCTTGTGGTAGGTTAGGATGACAAAGGTGATTATCTATTACTTCTATCAAAGGTAGAGGTTAGTTTTTTTTATTTATTTTTTCCATGTGAGAATGATGAGCGAGGAGATGATGACGATGCCTATGTTCCCTAGCACCATGGTTTCATTTGATTATATTTTGTAGTTGTTGAGGTGTAAGAGTGGATTGAATCATCATAGATTATTGTTCTTCTAGAGGAGGAAGAATAGAAGAAACTGAAGAGGATGGCTCAATCACTTTCTCTTTAGCTTTATACACCTATTTAATGCAAGGAGGCATGACAGGAGTTGTTTCACTTTCTCTAGGTCATTTCGACGATGAAGGGGAAGTGTTTGTTTTTGGTTGTTGAGGAAGTTGTGTGGTTTGTTCATATTCAAATTCAGGTAGAAGTATCATTTCATCTATGATAGGAGGAGCAGAAGCGGATGGAGATTTTTGAGGAAGAGACAACTTGGCCATTTGTTTAGCTTTGAACTTTTGATAAGCGATGAAGAAGTATTTACAAGGGGTAATGGGTTCTATAGGTCCAAACCAAAAGGATTATAAGGAGAAATTACCTTTAGAAGATAAAAAATTAAAGCCACTATGATGTATGGTAAATATTTCATTTCCATGTGGAAATTTAAGAAACTTATGAAAAATAGAAGGGACCACTTTCATTAAGCAAAGACAATGGTGGCCTAGCCACAAATGAAATTGATATGATTGTGAAATGATAGAAAATGTTACATCCAAAGTTTTGTATCCTATTTGTAATGGTAGCACGATCAATCTAATCGTAGGGCACACAAAACTAGTATATGTAAATTAATCCATGCAATTGGTTTAGCTCATGCAATACAAGAAATTCCTCTACGATCACATTCTAACCACAAGAAATATCTATTAATATCCCATTGGTGGGCTTATCATAGATTCTTCCAGCTATGTAAAGAGGACCATTAGGAAGTTTTTGAAGTATATATTTAGAAGAAAAAGTGATATCAAGAGTTTTTTAAGTTGGGACTTAACAAGGGATAATGTCTATCATACCCACAAGTTCATCCATAGGATTAACTTGGGTAACATTAGGAGTTATATCATGTTGTCCATTATTAGTATCAGCATTCATTACGTCAATGTTTGAAGGTTCACTAGCCTTGACAAATGAAATATTGTGTTTAGACATGGGGTTTTTGAAAATTTGTAAATTTTAGTTAGGGGTTAGAATGGAATTATTACCTTGATCATTAAAACTTGCAATGGACAAATGGCCTCAATCAATGAGGTCTTGAAATAAATTTTTTAGATGCTTGCATTATTTTGTTTCATGTCCATTTTGGTGATGAAAGTGAAAATAAACATTGGGTTTCAAGGTGGGTGTAAGGGCTTGGTTGTATCAAGTGGTTTAATGATAGGTAAGGTGATCATTTGTTGCTAGAGTAATGTGTTCATTGTGTTATGGAGGGTATCAGGTAAGGGGGTGAATTGTCTCTTTGGGTCTCCACAGGTATAAGGTATCTTTTCTTTAATAGCTGCCACTTGATTTTGAATAGGTTGAAGTTGCGATTGAGGAGGGGGATTGAACTATAAAAACCCTCTATTTGGTTTTCAAAAGTTTTGTGTGTTGGTTTGGCTTTGTGGTTCAGATTTGTCAGCTCAGTTAGAAGTGGTATTTGATTCATAGCTAGAAACCTACTTATGATAGTCACATAAGGTTATGCATAAGTGCATGAATGAAGGGAATTTCATCATAGCTAATTTATCCTAAAGGTTTGTGTGCAAATTTTTGATAAACATCTTCTACAGATGTGCATTAGGAATCTTGACAAAAAATTAAGCATATAATGGTTGGTATCGTGAGATGAAATTAGTTTTTTTTTGTTTGTGTTTTGTGTACATCTCATTAGTTCAACATTGTCTTTTTAGGAGTCATGTGAACTTGAAAGTGACTTATGAAAGCATCCACCAATTCATTGAATGATCGGATGGAATGATTTGGTAGGTTTGAAAACCCACTCTAATGCTGTATCTTTCAAGGTCCTGGGAAAAATTTTGGCTAAGTGTTTGTCATCAAGGAAAAAGTCACTGCATAAAGGTATATAAGCATCATGGTTGATGGGCATGTGCAGGATAATCATGGAAAAAATAGGCCCTTAAGTGGCGAAAAATTTAGAAAAATCACAGTTAGGAAACTTGACGTAAAAATTTGAATAAGTTATCTATATTATTTCAAAAATATGTAAGAATAGAATCTATAGCAAATTGAATGCAGTTTTAAACTACTAGGCTTATATAAGAAAATAAAATCTATTTGCTGAAAATTTGAAATTTTAATGCATTAGTACTTAAAATTTAGGGAAAAAATAAGTGGGTGTATGTCTGACCACCCTAACCATAACAAAATGATAATATCTTTTTATAAAATTTTAGATATAAGTAGTCAACACATGTCCTGATGTGATGCATATTTTTTTGTAAATTTTTTCCATGTAAATAATGAATTATGAATTTTTTATTACAAATTTTTAAAAATATAAAAACTCATTGTCTAACCACCTTAACTTGGTCAAAACTTAATGAAATTCATTTTTTTTAATCCTATAGTATGCGAACCGTAGAATGTGACACATGTTTTGGATTCAAAAAATGTGATGTTGTTTAAAAGCTATAGATATTTTTCAATTAACCTATCAATCGAGACTTTAGTCATAATTCAAATAGAAACAGAATAATAATTATTTATCAAATTCAAAGTAAAGAATAATTTACATTGGTGGAAAGCTAAGAATCTCCTTTAAAAACTCTTTTTTCTTTCATCAATTTTGGGTTAAAAAAGATTGTCAGCCACATACCCTACACATACCCATCATATCACCACTTTTAGGCCCATCATGATCCTACATATACCTTGATAGGGTCTCCTTTACCTATGAATTTCTCAAATCTATGCATTTATATCGCTTGTGGCATTGGGGTTCATAAGATTTCTAAGGATAAAGGGATTCTATGAACATGACATGTGGGTGGAGAATTTTGACCTTGGCTAATGGTGGAAATTTTTTGTTGCATGGATGAAATAGTGTTAAGGAGCTATGTAAGAATATGGTCGAGGTAAGTGGGTTGGGGTGGAAGAGAAAATGGTGATAGAGTGTAGGTAATGTTAGGGGAAGTGAAAGGAACACTAATAGGGGTGAAGGTGGTTGAGGCAACTTGTGATGCCATAAGAGAACTAGGAATGCTAGTTGGAATTGTGAAAGAAGGAACCACATGACTAACCTATTGCATAGTTGTTGTAACTTGAGGGGTGGTATAAATTGATATGGATGCTATGGTTGAAGGGGGAGGAATGTGAGGCCATCCTTGGATTATAGGAATGTTTATAGATGGGAAATTGAAAAAGGAATGTTTATTGTAAATTTTGGTAATTATTTTCATAATGTGTAAGCCATCATCACTTTCAATTAGGCGATGAAGGTTTTCAATTGTAGATATGGTAGTGGTGGAAATATTTTCAAGGGACAAGTCTTGTTGTAAGTGTTTAAAATCCTCATGAATATTAATGACCTTCTCTTGCAGAATGGAACTAGTGTGTGTGTCCACATTCATTGGATGGAAAGGTGAAGGCATAGAAGTGGTATTGTCCATGCCTAATGCACAATTGTCCATATTAGGAGTAGGAGCTCTTGAGATCCCAAAGTCCACAACAAAAGTGTTATCACAAGAAGCCATGAGTCTAGAACTTCATCTCACTAAAGTATTATCAATAGGGCTCCAAAAACTCATGCAAGTACCAAAAAGGATGGGGTGAATGCAAATGCAAGGTAATCGAGGAGTTCTAAATGTAAATAATAGAAATTGTGCTAATTGTTATAGAGAAGTAACTATAAAAAACTAAAATGTAGGAAAATGCTAGAAAATGTCTGAAAATATAGTAGGAAAAGTGCAGGTGGACTAATTCACCCAAGATGGCAAATGATTCCTAATATGAGACCTTTTTAATGTTTTTTAGAAAATTGAAAATGATTCTAATGCTTTTTAGATGCAAATTTTCAATTTTTTCAATGATATGCTATACAAGAATGAAATCTAAATGAATCTTTCACTAATGCAAGTTGAAAAACCCTATAATACAAAAACAAAACAATACCATAATTGAATGTTGATGCAAGTGTAATATAGGATGTAATATGCAAATGGAAATCATAAAATTAAAGTGTTCAAAATTCAGGTTCACCAAAATGAACCATAGATTTTTTGGCTCCTTAAACCTTTCTAGCTCTTCTAGGGTTTTTCACCTAAAAGGAAAGTGGTAGGCCAAAAATGCTAACTAGGTTCACTCAAATTATGCAATGTAGGATGTTGTTTAGGCTAAATGGAATGAACTAAGTACAATTAAGTGGTCTAAATGACTGATTATAAATGCAAAATCTAAGATTTATGCTATGTTGGAAAATACAATGTGATATGTAAATAATGAACTATGAATGAATAAGAGAAAATAAAAAAGAGATGAGTTGAATTAGTGTGCACCTAGAGGTCTGATGAAGATTCTAGAATGTTTTGAATGCTATCTTAAATCACAAAATTTCACCAGTGGAACTCATTCGCCTAGGGTGGGGAATTAGTACTGCTTCTGATGAAAATTGTCGGGAACAAGTTTCTAATTTTCAGGATTTGGAATATGACAAAAATTATATTTCTAGCCTTAGGGTGGGACTCATTCACCACTAGTGGAAATTAATTCCTCTCCCAAAATTCTGAGAAATTAGGAGAGAACTCTGCAAAACCAAATCTAAGGATATCTACTTGTCGTGTTGCCAAAGTCAATTTTGTAGGAAACAGATAGAACACCTTATCCAAACTTGAAATGAGGTTGATTTGAATTGAAGCACCAAGTTGACTTGTTGACCACTCTTCAACACCTAATTTCTTATTAAATATTCGTACAAAGGTCTACAAACAGACATGCAAGAGGGGAAAAATGGTTGAGGGTTAGAGAATAGGGGTTTTCCTTGGTCGAACCCCACTTGGGTAATCAAACCCTTAATGAAATAGTGAAATGAAAGAGAATGATAAACAAATAACATGCAAATGCTATTAACTTACAAAACCCTTGTAGAAGAAAATTTGAAGATGTGTTAATGGATACTCCAAAATGTTTGATTGATCTATGATTTGATGTTGTAAGGTTCTTGAATGCTTGAGTGAATGAAAATATTGTTTAAATGTGATATAAGATTGTAGGAGGATGTAAAATGAGGTGAAAATAACTCATTTATACAATCTTGTGCCTTAGTAACTTGTTGATACCTCATCACAAGCCAACATCAAGTGATTTTGAATAAAAAATGGAAAGGAAAATTTGAAAAGTTTTGAATTTGGAGCCAAGGGAGACTCATTCACCACCCATGGTGAAAGGGTCTTACCTTGGACTTGAAGATGGGTGTTGGGAATTAGCTTGCATTTGATGTTATTTGTCAGGTTTACATTCAAAAATACACTTAATTAAAGCTTATAAGGGCATAAAGGGGCCAAATAAAGTATAAGAAAGGTGTAAATAGTGAAATTGTGTCTAGAAAAGTGTGAAATCTTGTTACAAGACTTTACAACACTTCAAAATAGGACTTGATAAGTGATGAAAAGTGTCTTTTAGGTGAATTGTAATGAATAGAGTTTAGAAGAGTGTAGAAATCCTTTACAACACTTCACAACACCTTCACAAGACTTTATTATTTGAATTTTAGTACCTAAATATGCATGTTCAAGCCACATTACATTAATAAATGAAAGAAAAATAGACCAAATAGGCCTAAAAGTCCATGAAAAATGACGTGGGGCCATTTTTCTATGGTACAGTAGTCAATTCCATGAAACATACATATCACCAACTTGTGCGCCATCAGATCTTCTTTAAGCAGTTAAGATCTATGTACACAAGGAAACAAAAGATTTGATACCAATTGTTAAATAGGAACAAGACAACTAAGATGGGGGTGAATCAGTTGTCACACAAGTTCAAACATAAAACTTTTATCACTTATTAATTCTTCAACCACACCTTTTTGTTACTCAATATGAACATGAAACACAAATAACAGAAAGTAAATCAACACAATGAATACCAGATTTTACATGGAAAAGAAAATAAGGGAAAAACCACAATGAGGGTTAACTCACAAAATAAAGATTATTAAACTGAATACAAAGGCTCACTGCCAAGGGCTCATTGTCCAAATAAAAAGGTTCACTGCCTACAAAGGACTCACTTTCGAACAAGGAGGCTCACTTCCTGTAGATGTACAAAAGAGAACAAAAGATCCACCATTGCAATTTAAAGCACATTTGTAGGGTTACTGAAACCTTTAGCTTATTGAGAACTGTTAACTCAACTCTCTTACATTCACACTTCTGCTCTTATGATTTATGGCTCACTTTGATCACTTTGCATCACTCTGTCATACATCTCCACACAATTTGACTTGCTCTTATACCATCTGCAACCTTAGAAAATTTATCCAAGGTCGGCCACAAATACAACATTTCAAAATTCAAAAATAGGTTAGCAACTCAACATTCTCATGGTGGAAAGGAATGAGAGGGGACCAAGTAAACCATTTAACCAAGACCAAACAAAAATCTGAAATCAACCACACACTTCCTCAATTAGAATTTTATTCTTCAAATGAAGTGTAAGCATCAAGTAAACCAAACCTAATGAAAACACAAATGAACAATGATTCACACACTTCTAACCACAAGATTACACATAGATTCCACAAAATGCTTCCCAATGCATAAGAATACATCTCAGAACTTTCTGGATACATCCATAGCAAAAACAACAAGCTTTAACCTTCCACCAGTCCATTCGAACTATAAAAACTCATACTAAAAGAATGAAACATGACTTCCTGATTACCAAAATCTAAACCTCTTCACCAGAGCATAGGAAAGACCTTCACAAGACATATCCTAGATTTGGACAATCTAAAACATAACTAAGGAGGACTGCAGAGTAGAAACATTTCTCCCAATCCATAAAAGATCAATCTTTCCAGAAAGTTCATATACCGGTGAATATAACTTCTATGTATCATCAAAACAGAAGCTAAAACTCGGTGTTATCACCATGATAATACCATCAACATGCCTTCATATCCGTACAAGCATAGGATCAACATAGGAGAAGTGTGGAGTACATACCAGAGCACATTCTAAACACTTTCATCACTTTGAGTTCTTTTCTTTATTAGTTTTCTAAAAAGCACTTGGAAAATTATCAAACCAACATATCTACAACACCATAAAGATAACTCCATTTTCTCATAGCCTCTCAACCATACATGTGAAATCTATAACATACTAAACTATGTTGACATCAATGACAACATTAATGACAACACCACCAAACTAGCCCATACTTGCAACATCCTCTACTTATATCTAAAATCTTATAAATAAATATTATCATTTTGTTGTGGTTAAGATGGTCAGATAGACACCTACTCCTTATTTTGTCACTCAAATTAGGATGGTCAAATAGACACCTACTCTGATTTTTTTGAATTTTTCACCACTTAAGGGCGTGTTTTTTCCATCATGATCCTGCACATACCCTATTGGTTTTCTATTTTACCAATACATTCCATATGTTCATGGAAAGAGCTTGAGAAACTATTCATGGATGAATTTGGTGAAGTGAATGATGAATGCTTGATTGAAGAAGGAAATCTACATACCCAAGAAGTATTTGAAGAGAATTATGAAAATAAGGTTGAACCTGTCATATATTGATGCATTGTGTGATATAGAAAAATTGGAAGATGAATCCATCTATTATTTTCATGCTCGAGATTCATGAAATTTTTGCTTGATATACTAAAAGTAGAAAGGCTTGATAAATCATTTTGCATTGATTTTTTTGTGAGAATTGTGAGCTAGGTCTGAGTACTATACCATGTCATTTGAAGCCCCCTAATATTAAATGTATATATGAATGGATTTTAGTAATTGAGGAAATGATAGATAAATATGGAAATAATTTCCTAACTCAATTATATGATGATACTTCCTCCCCAGCCTCTCCTTTGACACCTAAATCTGAGGGTGTGAGTTGGCTATGTGACGGAGGGAGTGGATGCTGAGGTGACATATCCATGTCATTCTTGGATTTTGAGTTCGCAGAAGGAATGTTGGTCACCTTAATGAGGACGGCTCGTTCGAAGCAGAGCATTTATGTTTGTCAGATTGCAAGTTGGGCTTTGTTTCAAGTCTGTCATTTGGCGACACATCGAATACGACAACCCTTGACAAGACTTCAGTGTAGACGGGTGGCGACTCACTTCACTTGAAGTGATTATAGTTAATGGTGCTCGGACTGCGGCCGTAGCCCTTCTTCATAGCGAGGGTGTGAAGATCGTCCTTCCATAATTTTTGTATTTGTGCGATGGCCAAGCGGATTCTCACGGGCTTAAATTTGGATCCGTTATATTCATTCCGGTGCTTGGCTTTCGCATTCTAGTTTTTTTTTTCTGTGTTGTAGGGTGTAGCTATTACCATGGAGGGGTCGAAAAAATCGAAGTTCACCATTCATATTTCCTTGGATGGTTTGGAATGCTTCGGTGTGGACACACCGGTTTCTTTGGTCACCACGAAGTGTCAAATAGCTTTTAGGGAGATCTCAGACCAAAGGCTGAAACGAATTCTAATTGAGGATGATCCTGTGTTACTGGTCGCGGTTAAGATGGTTCTGGGAAATGAACACTTACATTGAAAGGAATATGCCAGAGACAATGCTCACATTTCCTCGCATTTTCTAGCAGTTTTATTGGACCTGGAAATTCCGAAGAAGGTGGCGCGGGAACTAATGGAGCGTTTGTTCTGTGCGGATTTACTCGGTGGCTTGGAAGATACTTTGAAGGCAGCCCTTCTGGGTAAAGGTATTCCGCGCCCGGCTGACTTGCCTCTCTTATGGCATACGGAGGAAGCGGTCAAGGTGTATCCCTTCCTCCTTGATCTTAAAGGGCCAGCTTTGTCTCGCCACCGGAAGCTCGCGGACGTGGCTGTGGAGTTCCTGAAGCGCAAATTAATGATGGTGCCGACGGAGGGTTTGGACTGGTTGGAGGGCTTTATTTGTTTTGCGGAGGTCAATGGTTTCTTGTAAGGTGGATCCATGTCTTAAATCTTTATCGGCCGTTTTTTGTAGTAGTTGGTTTTTTGGCTGCTTGTTCATATGGGGGGGTGGTTCGGTCTGTTAATCCCCGTCTTTGTTTCAAGTTTTTTGGGTTGTTGCATGCTCGGGCTCGGGGTTCTTGGTTTTGAATTGGTAGTTGGGCTGTCATCTTGCCCACTGGTGATGGTGGTTGGTTTTCCTGCATAGCAGACGCTTGTAAGCTTTTTTCCTTTCTAATATAATACTTCTATCGTGCGTATCAAAAAAAAAAATTATATGATGATACTTTTTCAAGACATAGTCCAATGAATGCAGATTGTATAGCAAAAGACAATGATAGTGAATCATGTAATGATGAGAGTTTTTTTTCTAAACAACCCATGGAGAAAATGTACCTTAATGAAGATTGCAGCCATGATGGTTATGAAGAGATAAATGAAATATGTGAAGTTTCTTCTCTTTTCTCTGAAAATGTAAAAATAGAGAGTAATTTTTTTTTACCAAATGAAGGCTGCAACAATTTAGATGATGCTAAAAGTATTTTCTCCTTTATGGAATTTGAATATTTAGTTGAAGATCTTGTTGATTATGAAGTTTCATATCTTCATGGTGATGAAAATGGTGTTAAAAATGGAATTTCGCAACCAGCTGAAAAGCATTCTTGTATTGGTGATCATGACCATTTCATCTCTATTTCCAACCCTGGTGACTATGATTCCTTTCAAGAGGAAGAGGTAGAGTTGATCTCCTTGAGAGAAGAGTATTTCAACAAGGAAAATGAAGATAATATTTTTGAAGACTCACAAGAGCATGATGAGGCATATGGATTGAATATTTTACTTGAAGAAGAAATGTGTAATGAGCAGTGCTATGGTGCCCTTGGTCCTACCTCTTCTACAAGTATTGATTGTAGTATCGATGAAAGCTTTCATAATAAGATAGAGGAGCCTACTAGATTAAAGTGACAAAGTATACAATGATTTCCAGTCAGAGAAATCATGTGTGAGAATTTGTAATGAAGAAACCATTAATGGTTTTTAGTTTGACATTGAAGAATGTATCCTTGAGCTGGTTGTTGCAAAAATATGAACAAAGAAGGAGATATGCTTGTAAGAGATTTACTGAATGCATCATCTCAAGTAGTTGGTTATGAAGAGCATACATATATTGATAATGGTAAACAAGAAAGTCCTATTTTGTTTGATGCTTTACCTTCTTCTACTTCATTATCTGACTATGAAGTTATCATTGAATGTTTGCATGATGATAGCATTGATATAGTTGTATGTGAAAGTGAAAATGTAGAGATAAACATTGGTACAATTAATGACTACCCTTAATATGATAAGTTTGCACTTGAAGAATGTGATTGTGTCAATCACATAGATGAATAAGTGGATCTTTTCTCTGAATCTGCAACTCATAATTTTTGTTATGAGCATTATGCTTTAGATTTTGATGTGGATATAGTAGGGGGTAATGTTTAGTATGATACTTCTTGTAGTAGTGAATGTGTTTTAATAGTCATTATGATGAATTTGTTGCATAAGTATATTATGAGTCATCTGAGGCTACTCTTTAAACTTTTGTGTGTGATAACATTACAAATGATGAAAGTCTTGTCTATGAGCTTGAATTAGGAAACATTATTTGGGATGCTGAAATTTCTTCAGAATGCTATGATTTGAATGTGGATGAAGGTATTATGAGTGTTGGTGAATTTTTTTTTAAGGAAATTTAGACATATAATTATGTGAGTAATTTTTGTTGTTGGGATGATGAAAAAAAACCTATGAAGCAATTCAATTGGATGAGTTACAAATGTGTGGGCATTATTTGCTTACCACACAAGATGATTGCACATTATGTCTGAAGCATGATAATTTTCTTGACCTTGATCATTATGAAGGAATTTGTGAATGTGATAAGATTGTGTTTTCATATAGTCTTGATCTTTATCCTCATATTTTGTCATTTTCCATGAAATCAAAAAGTAAATGGGTGGTGGTGATGTGGCTTATGTGATCTAGTTGTCATATGAAAGTAAAGCTAAATACAAAGGCAGTCTGACACTTGTGTTTGCAGAAATGCAGTCACTCATATTGCTATGTTGTGATAGAGGAAAGAATTGGTTGAGTGCTCAAATCAACTGTTTTAACATATTGGTATTTGACAAGGGTAAGAATTGACTACCCTTTTTCATTTGGTGGCCTAGTGCCACCAAGTGAGGTTAAAAAGTTGAGAATATAGATTTCATTGCCTAATGTTTATAGCACTTGGTCTGCTCTCCTAGAGGATTCTAAATTTTTGCTCTATTCACTAAGGAACAAACATCCCTAGAAAGAGCCAATGATGGTACCTATAAAATTTTGCAAAATTTTAAGTTTCAATGTTGAAAATATTTCTTTACACACTCATAAGTGCACTCGAAAAATCTGCCCTAGTGACCTACTTTGGAGGGTCATAAATTAGATCCAGTTGATTTTCTTCCCAAACCCCTTGGTGAACATATTTCGTTGGCATATGTGAGCGTGTATATCATATTTCATCTCCCCGTAAGAATTTTTGATAAGGTTTTGAAATGCAAAGTTGGAGAGTTCTAGGACTATTTTGTCGTTTGCAAACTATCTGTCCTATGAAGTGGCTTCCTATTCAAGCTGATATTTTATAGTTGGATCATTGTCAATACAAACAGATTGTTTCTCTACATTCTCCCCACATTCATATGCTTCCTCATTTGATTTTAGAGCCTCAGGATCAAATTTACTATTCTTATCAAATCAAAAGAAAATGTAGTTTGCTCTATTTTTACATCTACATTTTTAGAATGCTTCAATGTGGTCAACTTTGACCCTTAATATCTTTAGAAGAATGAGAATTGGTAAAGAGACCTCTTGCACACATGCTCAATGAAACTAAATGATTTAGTGTGTCCAGCGGAAGCTTCCCAAAAGGTGATTTGATATTTTTTAAGAAGGTGATTGGTTGAGTTTTAATTGGTGTTGAGAAGGGGCAATTGCAGAAAAGTTTGACTGAGCTACTTTGGAGGTCAATATTTTGCACCTCGAAATATCTTTTGCCAAACCATTTTTTTCATTGTATTACTGGGTCAAATATTTGGATGCTTATGCATTTTCATGGCTTGAGGTTGTTTGACTAGTTTCCCAGGGTGATTCCAGAGGCCACTTGACCTATTTTGAGTACTATGCAAAGTGCCAGAAAATGGATTTTGATAGTTGCCTATTTTACTTTTTCACCTCAAATGTTTTCAGAGGTAGCCTCAAGGTTAATTGAAGGTGAAACTTGTTTCAAAATAAAAAAAAATTTAGTCGAACCCACATGGGGACCCGATTTGTGTCACACAAGTTGTTGGTGAGGTCTATAAACAAAATTAAGAAGCAAGTTTCTCATTCCAATTCTCCCCTTGTAATAAATAAAGTTAATCAAACATTCAAATTTTTTACAATCAAACAAGAGAGTTTGAAGGTTTGATAGATATTGCAATGAAAACATTAGAAACAAAACACATATAGTGTTGACTGGTGAAGACTATGGAGAAAATGAAATATTATCTCAAAAATGCAATGATTACAAACCTAAAAGATATGGGAGAATTGTAGAGGTATTAAAAATCACTATTCCTTCTAGTAAGTTAATTGAATCATGCAATAAACTCTCTCATTTCACATTGTTTTTTTAATCAACGAGGGAATCTAAAAGAGTGCAAACACAACTTTTAAAGGTAGTAAAAATCTACAGCCTCAGCCTATTATTTCCCCTGAGATCACAGGCACAGTGTGAAAGGACATGGAACTCTTCCATCAACATGATGAGGGTGGTGTTTCATTTGATACCATGGGATAAATTCACAACACCTTAATCTAGCTTGCTTGTTTGAGCATCCAAATAATGTTGAAAAGAAAAATCTTTTGTTAGATAAATATTGTTTAAAGTTTCTTGATAATTGGGATATATATCCATGCCTTGCAACCAAAGTTTAGGTTTGGGAGAGCTTCAACTAAGCTTAGTTTTGGTTGAGGATGCACTTCAGGTGAATGAAAACTCGTTCAATGTTTTCTGCATGCTTGGTGCCATGGAACAGAAAGTTCGACGACTGGCTTGAAGCAAGAGAAACGTTTGGAGCTACGCATGTCAAATCAGAGACAATTAAGTTAACATTTGGCTTGGGGAATCGAAATGATTTCTTGGCTTTTGTAAATTGGATAAGGGATCCAAAGAATGAGTCAATACATTTTACATGGGCTGAAGAATAGCGTTGAAAAGGAGGCGTAGGGAACAGGAAATGTTCCTGTTGCGAATGCATAGCCAGTGTGCGAGCTAAAAAGGGTCACTTTGGCACTGCAGTGCAAAATTTTGGCACAGATACAAGAGACAAATAGAGGAGGCATCTTTGTATTTTCAAGCTCAATATAGGAAGGGGGCGCAACAAGGAAGCTTGTAGAGGTCAATGGAGGCCCGAGCTCTATGGCACCGAAATCTGGAAGTAACTTTGTTGTTGTAGCGTCTATCATAATGGCCAAAGAGGATTCAGATGATATTGCAGAGGGAATTTCTTACACCAATACTAGATGTTGCCATGGGAGACATGTTTTTGTAGGTGCCCTGTGTAAGGGTAAATCCAATGTGTGTTCCTTTATATAGGGACATGTTGCACATACAAAGAAAATGTATCAAAATTGTTTAAGGAAATTCTATTATGTCGCTAGACCCTATTATATTCAGCTTGAAGGCATTGGAGCAATGGAGGAATATATGAATATACCTCTATATTCAGCCAAGATTTGGCTGTGGATGGCTCTTACATACATTAATTTTTTGTGAAGAAGATAAAGTTGCAGGCTGACTACTGTAAACAGTTGCTTGACATTGCCAGGGTCATCGTGAAGCTGCAGAGTAAGGGATTCAAATCGTGGAGGCATGGAAATTAGGGAATTTTTGCCGATAGTATATATCTCTAATTTCATGCTTCTTTTCCATGTTAGATTGGCAATGGGTGAAACCACATTCTCTTCATCGGGCAAGCATTGTTTGAAGGTTCCTTTCTCTCTTTGAAATAGCGATGCACAATACTATGAGTTCATAATGCTCATCGCTATTCCATTTCTCACTTTCTCATTTCATTAGCAATGGATGATATCACATTATCTTCATCCTTATCACTATTTAATAATTCATTTTCTCATTTTTTTGGCGATATGTGATGAGGATTGCAAGGTAAGTGTTGGGGTAAATGAGATCGTGGGCCCACGAATTCTGTTCAATGGAAAAAGTTTGAGTTTTCTTTAAATGTGAATAAGTAATTCAAGGTAAATGAAAATGTGGAGGCATCGGTAAAAGTTTCATTGCTGGAAAAAATAAATTTAATCCTTCACGATAAAGTAATGATTTTCTTGTTGGAAAGTGATAAAATGTAAAATGCTCTACTAATGTGATTTTCATAGCTCAAAGGTGTAAAATTAAAATCCTTTGCAAATTTAAATAAAGACTTTAGTGGTTGGGAAAATAATTTTAACGAAGTAGATAATGTGATTTTAAAATCTTACCCATTTAAGGGCTTTGTTTCCATCGCTAATGGAAATCTCCATTTCGAAATGCATATGTGATTGGCATCTAGTCAATGTTAGGAATAAAGTTTGGTGGGCCCACAATTGATATCAAATATTATTATTTGATAAAGTGTTTCATGGTGAGTGAAAATTAAAATGCACGACTAAAATAGCCAATTAAAAAGAATTAAAGGCCATCCTGGTGAAAGAATCAAATTCTTTTGTAATGAAATATAAAAATCTCTTTTGCTAGGAAATGCAAAGAAGAGGAAACGAGTAATTATTTTATTGCCCAATTTTAAAATTTAAAGCCTACCCAATAAATTTTAAAAAATTATTTACTGGGTAATGAATGTATTCATTTCATGGAGACTGCAAATCGAGTAAATGATGAATATAGATGTTAAAGATTTTTTTTACAACAAAGTGAAGATGTAAGGGTTTTTTTTACAGCAAATAGAGAGAAGGTGAAATATTTTGCAAGTAAAAACATTTTCAATTGCAGGGCATAATAATGAAGAAGGAAAGTATTCCCGAGAAGGTCATCATGGTGAGAATGTTTTTTTTGCTACAGGGCAAGAAAATGCAAGGGAAAATGCAAGATGCATGAATCTGAGAGTAGATTGAAGACTCTTCATGAGCTAGAGGAATTTATAGATCAAGGGAGGATGAAGAACCTAGGTGTCACTTGAAGATGTAGTTTTAGGGTTTCTACTTCTCCTTCTTATTCTCATTTTTCTCTAGCTAAAGGGGATTCCAAGAGACCTTAATTTTCTCTCTAGTTTCTGAATAAGTGTAATTTTTGTACAAAGTAGCTTTGCTAGGTTTCAAGTTCTTTAAATTTCAATTTTAGGTGATGTAATAAGCTTTATTGATAATGGTAGGAAGATTCAATCTACAATTTAGAATGAATGGCATATTTGCAATGTCACGGTTATGTAATACAATGATTTTTATTCAATACAATCAATAATCATTGATATTTTCATTGCATATTTTTTGTGATGATTGTTTATTTGTTGGATTTTATTCCAAGAATAAACTAAAGTTAGCTTTTAGTTAAGCATTGAGAGCATTATTGTTATGTAAGGAATTGAAAGTAGATTGGCAATATGTCCTTAAGTGGCTATATTACTACAAGGCAGATATGTTTTAGAGGCCATTGAATTAGTGTTTTTGTTGTAATCGGGGGAATATTTAAGCTTAACTTGCTTATTGATAAGATAGTGGCTTAGTAGGTTTCTTTGTTTGCAAGACCTAGAAGGAATCACTATGCTTTAATAACAAACCATTAAGTCAAGTTGTTCCTATTCTATAGGATATTGATATTTACCATATTCTCTATGCTAAGTAATGAAGGTTGCCCAATATATTAACCAATGTGGAGTGATATTTCATGTTTCTCAGCATATTCTTGTGAGAGCATTTTTTGTTATGCAATACCTAGTTGAGTGTGGGTGTAAATCATTAGGCGTTACTAAAAGGGTCACCCCCTAGGTCCTACAAAACCTATAGTGTAGGGGAAATGTGTTCCAATCTCATTTCCTATTCATTTGAAAAATCCTACACTAGTGTAAATAATGATTTTGGGTTACCCAAGGTTTCCTCTAACACTTCTAGGTTTCTCACCTAAAAGGAGAGGAAATGGGTGCCAAAATGCAAATGTCAACACTAAATATTAATGGAAATGGGATGCAATATTCCTAAATATGATGTAATAATGTAATAAACTAAAAAGTAAATGATTTAGTGTTGCAAAACCTAAGAAATGCAAAGTTTTTGAAAACACACTGTGATATGCAAAAACACCTAAAAATGCAAGTAAATGATGAAATAACTGAATAGAACTAGACAGGTGCACCTAGAATATGAAATTAGATGTTGAGAGACTCTGGAATCATGTAGAGATGACTAGAAATGTTGGTTGGGACACTTATGCCAAGCTGGGCAAGTTAGTCTAGTTTAAGGGAAAAATTTATCAAAATAGGAATTTGCCAAATGGGTATCCAAAAATGCAAAAACCACTTTTTAGGCCTCATAGTGGAAATAATTAACCATAGATGGAAACTTAGTCCACCTACAGATTTCAAGAATTTTAGGATGGGATCCTATAGCTTCAGGTTTGTGCTTGCTTTTTTGAAAGGTGTCTAATCTTAATTCTACAAAAAATGGGATGAAAAGAGTCTCCAAGTCTCAACTAGGGTTATTTTGAATTTGATAGATTATTGACCACTTTTTGACAACAAAATTCTTGAAAAATATACATACAAAGTCTACAAAAACACATGCAAAGAGAGGAAAGAGGGTTAAGAGTTAGAGTATAGGTGTTTACCTTGGTCAAACCCCACTTTGGTAATCAATCCCTATTAAATGAAATAAAATAAGGAGAGTGATAAATTAAAAAAATGCAATGTCACAAACTTACCAAACCCTTGATGTAGAAATCCAAAGATATAGAATGAAATGCTCCAATGGATGACTTGATTATGCTTAGAGTGCTTGAATGCTTGATAATTGTTTGAATGATTGGATGAATGAATACTTGAATGAATGGGGGTTAAAATGAGAGGAAAAACCACTATTTATACTTTATTTTCCTAAATTTCCCAAAAATAACACATCATAGATTGACCTTAAGGGTTAGAGAATAAAATCCCACTAGAAAATTGAAATAATTTTGATTTTTGTTCCAAATAGGACTAATTCACCCCTATTGGTGAGTTAGTTCCACTTAATCAAATTAAATGGGTGTTCAAAATTAAATGGAATTAAATGTTGTCTAATGGAAATATCCTCAAAAACACACATAAGAATGGATGGAAAGTGCATTAATGGGACATTTAAACATAAAGAAGGGTTGAATTAGTGATCACAAGTCTAGAAAAGCATGAGAGTTTGTTACAAATATTTACAACACTTTGAAATAAGACTTGGTAAGTGATAAAAAGGGAATATTTAAGTTAATTATAATGAAAAGGTCCTAAAAAAGGGTAGAAGTGGTTTACAACACTTCATAGCAACTTTACAAGACATTATCCTTGAAGCCTTAATGATTCTCAAGGGTCCAAGACCTAACGTGAATGTGTTGGCCACATTACAAAATTAAATCTAGGAAAGATCAAGCCAAAGTCCACTAGGAGATCCTAAACATGAAAAAAAATAGAAGGGTTACTTTTTTTGTGTCCACAGTTAGCTCCCACTCTAGTGAGAGGATGAAACTGCTTCAAAATCACACTAAAGTAGCCAATGATGTGATTAAGAGGGGTCTGAATGCATTAATGCTTGGTAATATGAGATAACAATAATCAAGAGGGATGATCAAATCCCCAAGATCACGATCTCATAGAAAATAAAACATAAATGCAAAGGAACACACATGAAAGTGACGAAAAAGAATGAAAGACAAGTTTGATTATTTTTCCAACCCATTGTGGATCAGATCTAGACTGTTTGTTTGAAATAGGAAATGTGTACCCACTTTGGGGCAATGGAACTCATGGTTATCTGCCAGGTGAGAAAGCTCAAGTATACTCACTCTGGGGCCATGGAACTTTGAGTTGTCTATGGGATGAGAAATCCACAACATATTCAATCTAGGGCCATGGAAATTCTATTTTTTTTCATGATGATAAATCAACAACATACTCACTTTGGAGCCATGAAAGTTGTGGTTGTCCGTAGGGTCAGAAATCATGAAAGGTGGCTATGGGTAAAGTCATGCCTAAAAAAGGGCTTCTCTCTCAACCATATCAAAGTTATACCTCATGATAACTTTAATAAGGTGCCACAAAGGTAATGTCGTTTTGTGCCGCATGAGACAAGTAAAGCTTCGTATTCTTAGAACTCATGAAAAAATGCAATGGAACCATAGGGATGCAAGTTGTGTTATGCAAGGTGGCCATGTAAATGAAAAATGCAACATACAAAAGATGTTCAAATGAGTCTTGCTAAGATCATGCAAAGTCTATAACATAGGGAACATTGTCTCTAATGTCTCGAAGAGATGACCAATCAAAGAATAGAAATTTCACAACTTAGGGGGTGTAGTGCATCAGATCAGGCCACAAAGAGGAATGTAATATGCTAAGATAGATCATACTTGTGAAGGACATCACACCTAATATCATCCACAAAGTGACAAAAACATCATATAAAGTAACAAGGCTACACTAAGAACCAAGAAAAAGGAAAAATGAAAAATAAATTAGACCAATGTATGCCCCCACTTGAAAGGAATTTCTACACACTGTTTTGTGAGAAATTACTTGAAAGTAGCAAAATGAAAAATGCAAAAAAAATAAGACATGAGAGTAACCTTGGAAAGCCTCTATGCCAAGTCATATGTTTCCAAGTAAGGCTATGTCACGTGAAGGAAAAGGAACAAAAGAAAGATGGGTTTCCCCCAAAAAGGAACATACCAAACACATAAAGGATCTATGTATTTGGGGTCAGTATGTTCATTGCTACAATATTTTTATTAAAGAGCTTAGAACTATCATCATTCCCCAAATATACATAGAATTGGAAGAATGACACAAAGAGAGTGAAACCAAAATTAAAATAAATTCCACTTTAGGTCAACATGGAAGAGACATTGTAGTCTCAACACTTTGCATCATCCTCAAAGGGAAAAACACAAACTAAAAGAAAATAAAAAGGTGAAAGAAAGGGGAAAAAATTGGGTCAATATGAAAGAGATATTGTGTTCTCAATGCCTTGTGTCATCCCCAAAAGGTAAACACAAAAAAAAAGTGAAAAAGAAAGGGACCTCTTGGGTCAACATGAAAGAGACATTGTAGTCTCAATTACTTGCATCATCCCAAAAGGAAAAATACAAAACAAAAACAAAAAAGAAAGGAAAAAGGACTTTTTGGGTCAACATGGAAGAGACATAGGTCATCTCTACACTTCACATCATTCCGTAAAAGGAAAAACACAAAACAAAAATGAAAAAGAAAGGAAAAAGGACATTTTGGTTCAACATGGAAGAGACATAGGTTGTCTCTATGCTTTGCGTCATCCCTAAAAGGAAAAACACAAAATAAAAGCAAAAAAGAAAGGAAAATGGACCTTTTGGGTCAACATGGAAGAGACATAGGTCATCTCTACACTTTGCATCATCCCCAAAAGGAAAACACAAAAGAAAAGAAAAAGGAAAAAAAATATGTATGAAATAGAGAAGAATGAAGGTACAAATGGAAGAATGTGACAAAGAGAGTGAAAACATCAAACACCACATTATGAAGGAAAACGATATGCACATACAAAAGAAAAATAAAAAATTAAATAAAACAAGAATGCAAAAGGTTAGCAAGGTGAATGAAATTCAACCATATAACAAGTCATCCAACTCCCAATCATGTTCAATGTATTGTGAAGGTGGTTGACTATCTAGAGGGATAATTGCAAGGGACGAACTAGGGGAATTACCAGGTTCTACACTTGTTGTTGGGGATTTATCATTTAAGCTCATGGAAAAGGAAAATAATGTATTCAGATCATTATGCACCTCTTCATCTATCTTAGATATCATATCATCATCATCATCATCATCATCTAGATTAATCACTACGAGAGGAAAGATGGTAGTTTCTAATGAAGGGTGTATTAAGAGTTGTGGTTGTTGTATTGTCCATTGTTTTGTGGTAACTAGGGAGGAGGATCATTATTCATTACTTCTTTGAAAGGTAGAGATGGATTTTCTTTGTTTTTTTCAATTTGTCACCTACGCTCCAAAGCATCGTGGTTTCTTTTGATTCTATTTTGAAGTTGTGTAGGTGTAAAAGTGGTTTGATCCACCATAGGATCCTTTGCTTCCCCAAGGGGAGGAAAAAAAGGAACCATAAGAGGTGGGTCAATGACTTTCTCTTTTGCTTTATAAACTTGTTTTATGTGAGGGGGCATGATGGGGTTGGTTTCATTGTCTCATGGATGTTTGGATGAAAAAGGTGAAGTGTTTAGTGGTAGTTGATCTAGATTTGTTGGTTCAGGTTTAGGTTGAAACATTGTCTCATTGAGGATTGGGGTGTTTGAAGCAGATGGGGATTGGTTACGGAGGGAAAATTCGATAATTTTTTTATTTAAACTTTTGATAGCTATGAAAAAAAAATCTTTGTGAGGTGTTATGGGCTCCATGGGCTTAGGCCAAAAGGATTCTAAGGAGAAGTTTCATTTAGAAGACAAAGGGTTAAAACCACTATGGTAGATAGTGAATACATCAATAGGTATGTGCAGGACCATGATTGGCCAAAAAGTTGGAATATGATGGGTATGTGTAGGGTATGTGGCTGAGAATTTTTTTTAACTCAACATTGATGAAGAAAAAATGGTTTTTAAAGGATATTCTCAACTTTCAACCAATACAAATTATGTTTTACTTTGAATTTAATAAATAATTTTTATTCATTTTTGTTAGAGTAATAAGTTACTCCACTTAATTAATTACATCATAATGATTAATTAATTAAGTCACTTATCACTTTATTTGTTGAAGCTAAACTTAGGCACATTAATAATTATTTATTATTATTAAGTGTGCACACTAGGGTTTTTCCTTTTAGGGTTTCCTTTAGGGTTATGCATAATTTTATTTTATAAAGAAAATCATCCCATGTAATTATGAATTCCTAAATAATATTATTTGTACATCTTCATGCAAAGCTCTTCTTTTATTTTATTTTCTCTTATGTGGAAGGTTTTTGGGTTTGCATGTTTGATGTTGGTTTTTAACATGGTATCGAAGCCTTGATTTGCAGCCCCTTCTTAGTTTTTGGAGAAATTCATTATAGACCACATTTGAGGTTCTTCGAGGGTTTCATAACTTGAGCTTATTTATGAAGTATTTTGGATCATTTCTGAGCATTCCATTGAATTAAAAGTTGTCGGAATAGTTGGACTTTTGTCAGAAAAGGCCTCCATTTGTCAAATCTATGAGGATTTGAAGTTTATGAGGGTTTCTAGATCTAGGGCATACCTAAAATTTTTGAGCGTTTTCAGCCCAAATGGACCTCATCATCGCATTCAGAGCACCCAAAAATCCCAAAATCAATTTTCAAATCATTGAAATCAGACACAGTGACTTCAGGAGACATTTTTTTCCATTTTTGGGATGTACAGCCTAGTACAACATGCAATATGAGAAAAATAAATTTAAAAAATAGCGTTATGGGCCCCATTATCAGTAAACCACTAGCAGTTAATGCTAGTGGTTAGCCTAACTATCAGGCTTAACCTCAAACCTTTTTGGAGGAGTTTTGGTATTTTGGCCATAACTTTTGTGTCCAAACTCGGATTTTTGAAAACAAAATATCATTAAAATATTGGTTTTGAGCCTGATCCTATGGTGTAGTTTTGATTTTATGGTTTTTTTGTTATGTTTCAGTTTTTTCCATTAAAAGTCAGATCATATTTTTTGTGCTTCCCGTGGCATATCTTTTGCATACGGTCTTCATTTTTTGAAAATGAATAGGCATTGGAAAGTAGATTTAGTCCTCTACATAGATCTGAGGTTATGTTTAATCATAGAGGAAGATGTGAACATTGGTTTGTGCGTGCACTCTTTTTTTTTTTCATCCACTAGGTTCACATTTTCTCTTTAAATTTATGCATGTTTTGAATTATCTCCTTTTACAATCATGGGTTATTATAATAAATGAACTGATATAAAGTTCCATTAGGGGGGTTTTTTTCATAATAATTTAATTAGATTGTAGATTCATTTTGATCTCCATATTTATTTTGATGACAACTCGCATGGGTTGTATTTGGTTTCTATAGTTTCTTTTGGCCACATCTTGCTTATAGTTTGACACATATCAAATTCACATCGGTTCACACTTCCTATTGATAGCCTATGGTTAATGATCCACATTGGGTCACACTTAATTTGAGGGCCACTAAATTTTTGGTTAATGTTCCAAAGTCTACATGGTACTTGCTCCTATGGATTAGCTTTAGTCATAGTTTGGCATTGGTATTGAGATACTCTTTCTTCCAGATTATTTCATCATATCATTCCCTCTTATCAGGGGCATCATTTTATCTATTGTTGCTTTATGTATTCTAGGGTTGTTCCAGTTTGTGAGTTTTACAGTGTTATGTGGCATCGGCTCTATTATTGCATTATTATGATTCTGCCTGAGTCTTTAGTGACTCTCATTTTGCTTCTTGTAGACAAAAGTATCTTTCCTTGCTTGTCGGATTGCAGTTCCAGTGTTACTCCACAGTGTTCTTCCAGTGATTCTTTAAAGCAGTCATCTCATTATAGGGGGTTTTGTCCCCCTAGGTTTTTCTTCTCTACCTCATTCATTTCATTTGTACATGGGTACTTGATTAGGCCTTGGTGTCGGGACCCATTCATGCTTTCATTCATCTTTTACTTAGTGTTTTAGCTACTTCCTAAGTTCATCTTAAGAGGGGGTGTTAGAGTAATAAGTTATTCCACATAATTAATTACATCATATTGATTAATTAATTAAGTCACTTATCACTTTAGTTGCTTAAGCTAAACTTAGGCACATTAATAATTTTTTATTATTATTAAGTGTGCACACTAGGGTTTTTCCTTTTAGGGTTTCCTTTAGGGTTATGCATACTTTTCTTTTATAAAGCAAATCATCTCATGTAATTATGAATTCCTTAATAATATTATTTGCACATCTTCATGCAAATCTCTACTTTTATTTTATCTTCTCTTTTGTGGAAGGTTTTTTGGTTTGCATGTCTGATCTTGGTTTCTAACAATTTTCTATTTGAATTATGACTAATGTCCTAATTGATAGGCTAATTGAAAAAAATCTACAACTTTCAAACAGTATCATATTTTTTGAATCCAAAACATGCATCACATTCTATGGTTCACATACTATAGGATTTAAAAAAAAAAAATCATGAAGTTTTTACCAAGTTAAGGTGGTTAGACATACAAGTTTTTATATTTTTTAAAATTTGTAATAAACAATTCATAATTAATTATTTACTTGGAAAAAAATTACAAAAAAGTATGCATCACATCAGGACATGAGTCCTCTACTTATATCTAAAATATTATATTTTTTTTTATCATTTTATTGTGGTAGGGTGATCAAACAGACACCTACTTAATTTTTTTCCTTGCAATTTAAGTACTACTGCATTGAAATTTTAAATCTTCACCAAATAGATTTTTTTTAAAATAAACCTAGTATTTTAGAAACTACATTCAATTTGCTGCAAATTTTATTATTACATATTTTTGATATATTATAGATAAATTATTCAAATTTTTAAGTCAAGTTGCCTAACTCTGACTTTTCTAATTTTTTTGCCACTTAAGGGCCTGTTTTTTCCATGATGATCCTACACATACTCCTTGTCATGCAGAAACTTTAAAATTTTGTGTATGACTAAAGGAACAACTTGCATTGAGCAAAGCCATGGATGGCCTAGCCACAAATGAAATTGATCTAATTGTGGAATGATATAGAATATAACATCCACTTTCTTAGATCTAAGTTGTAATGGAAGAATGATCAATTTGATTGTAGGGAATGTGAAACCATATGTGTTTTGATCAATGCTTTTGGTTTTTCATGGTTATCTTGATAAAGATCATGTAATACCAAAAAATTATTAGTGAACACATTCTCACCACAAGTGAGATCTATGAGTATCCCATTAGTGGGCTTATCATAAATACGTTCGGCTATGTAGAGAGGACCATCAGGAAGATTTGGAAGAATATTTTTAGAAGAGAAAGTAATATCAAGATTTTTCTTAGGTTGGTCCTTACAATGGATAACATTTATCACTCCTACCATTTCATCCATAGGATTAATAGAAGTAGTATGTGGAATAGTATCAAGATGTTCAGTCTCTTTATGAACAATCATTACATCATAGTTTTGAGTTTCACTAGCTTTGATGAATGACACATTATATTTAGGCATGGGATTGGTAAAAAAATGCAAATTTTGATTGGGTGGGGCAACATACATATTTCCTTTAACATTAACATTTGAAACAAATAGATAACTAGAATCAATGAGGTCTTGCACTATGTGTTTAAGATGCTTACATTATTCTATGTCATGTCCATTTTGTCTATGATTATGACAATAAGTGTTAGGTTGAAAGGTTGGAGGAAAAGGTTTAGTTGGATCTGATGGTTTAACACCAGGTAAAGAAATCATTTCTTGTATAATTTGGGTCATGGTGTTATGAAGAGTGTCAGGTAATGGTATAAATTATTGTTTTAGATCTCCATAGGGTATGTGTAGGATCATGATGGGCCAAAAAGTGGCAATATGATGGGTATTTGTAGGGTATGTAGCTGACAAATTTTTTTTTACCCAAAATTGATGAAATGAAAAGGGTTTTTAAAGGAGATTATCAGCTTTCCACCAATATAAATTATGATTTACTTTGAATTTAATAAATAATTATTATTCATTTTCTATTTGAATTACAATTAAAGTGTTGATTGATAAAATGATTGAAAAAAAATCTATAACTTTCAAATGGTATCACTTTTGAATCAAAACATGCATTACATTCTATGTTCCCTTTTACTACAAATTAAACAAAGAAAATTGAATTTCATGAATTTTTGACCAAGTTAAGGTGGTTAGATCACGATTTTTATATTTTTTAAAAGTTGTAATAAAAATTTCATAATTAATTATTTACTTGGAAAAATACAAAATAATATGCATCACATCTAGACATGAGTCCTCTACTTATGTCAAAATCTTATAAAAAATAATTATCATTTTATTGTGGTCGGTGGTTGGGAGACCTTTCTTATTTTTTCCTTGAAATTTAAGTACTACTACATTAAAATTTCAAATTTTCACCAAATAGGTTTTTTATTTTCAAATGTACCTAGTAGTTTAGAAACTAAATTCAATTTACTATAGATTATATTCTCACATAATTTTGAAATAATATAGATGACTTATTCAAATTTTTACGTCAAGTTTCCTAACTCTATTTTTTCTGAATTTTTTGCCACTTAAGGTCCTATTTTTTCCATGATGTTCCTACAAATACCCCATAATTGTAAGGTATTGCGGCTTTAATAGCTACTACTTGGTTGTTGATGGGTTGAGGTTATGGTTGAGGATGATTGAATTATAAGAACCATTTTCTTGTTTTTTCAAATGGTTGTGAATTGTTTGAAGTGCTAGGTTCATATTTTTAAGTTCTATTGGAAGTGGACTTTACATCACAAATACTAACCAAAATGTGATAATTACAAAAGGCTTACACAAGTGTATGAAAGAGGGAGATTTCATCATGGTCAATCTATCTTGGATTTGAATTTACAAAATTTCAATGAAAATCTTTTGTAGATGCGGATCAAGAATCTTAACATCCAGAACGTGGCCATAAAGTGACTAATAATGTGAGATGAAATCAGTTACCTTTTCATCTACATTTTGTTTACATCACATTAAATCAACCAATGTCTTCTTTGGAGTCATATGCACTTGAAAATGAATTATGAATGTATCAACTAGTTCATTGAATGAACTGATTGAATTATTGGGTAAGGATGAGAACCATTCTAAGGCGGTGTCTTTTAAAGTCTTAGGAAACAATTCGGCCAATAAATTATCATCAAGGATAATGTCACTGCACAAGGTTGTGTAGGGATCAACATGATTAGTAGGATTTCCCTTTCCTCCATTCTTCTCAAATCAAGGCATTTCTATTCCTTGTGGCATCAGTGTTCTTAGGATTTCTAAATATAGACAGTTGCTACACACATAATAGGTAGGTGTTCCATTATGGTTTTGGTTGATGGTGGATATTTGTTTTTACATGTAGGATATGGTTTGGAAAAGTTGTGTTATCATAGGTTCAATGTAAGTGGGATGAGATTGAAGGGAAAGTGGTGATGAAGTGTATGTAGTGGTAGGGAAAGTGAATTGAATCCTAATGGATGGTATGGTGGAACAGGAGAGAACATTCGATGCCACCTAAGAATTAGGAATGCTAAAAGGAATGGTTGAGGAAGGAATCACATTGCTAACATGTGGCATTATTGTGGTGAGTTGTGGAATGGTGTAGGTAGGTATGGATGCTACTATGGAAGGAGGAGTATTAAGTTCCCCTTGACTAACCACAATGTTTATTGATTGAGATGTGCTAGAGGTGGAAGGAGCATGTTTGTTGAATATCTCAGCAATTCTTTTCATTTCTTTTAAGCCATTGTCACTTTCAATCAAGAAATGAAGGCTGTCTATTGTAGGACTCACAATGGTTGAAATGTTTTCAAGACACAAATCTTATTGCAAATGTGTGAAATCTTCATGAATTTTAACAGCTTTATCTTGTGTAAGGTGATCATTTTGTGTGCAAATTTCCAAATTATTGGAAGGCGCAGTATTGATAAAGGTATGGTCCATGCCTAATGCACTATTGTCAATATCAGGAGTAGTAATTCAAGACAACCCAAGGTCCACAATGAGTGTGTTATCATGGGATACCATGAGTCATGTGAACTTCTTCTCACTAAATTATTAGCAATAGGACACCAAACACTCATGCAAAGGTTTTGAAAGGTGAGTGAATTGAAATGCAATAAAACTAAAATTAATAAAATGCTAATAACTAGAATTATGGAAACTGTAACAATAACGCAATAACATAAAATATAAATGCAAAAAAAAAACTCAAAAAATGCCAAAAAGTATAATGAAAAATGTGCAGAAGGACTAAGTCATCTAGTGTGGTGAATTAGTCTTAGTGGGGATTTTTTATGATTTTTCAAAAAAATTGAATGCAATTTTATGTCTTTCGAATGCACAAATGCAACTACGGTATGAAAATGCAATTTTTTTGTTATTTTCAATGAAAGATTATGAAAAAAACCAAGCTATATGTGCTTTTCCCTAATTCAATTTTGAAAACCCTAGGATGCAATTTTAACAATGCAACACCTAATGCAATGCTAATGCAAATGAAACCTAGGATGCACTTGAAATCAAAAGAATTTTTTTCAAAAGTTAGGTTCACCAAAATGTAAACAATGACTTTTAATTACCAAAGGTTTCTTCTAACACCTCTAGATTTTTCACCTAAAAGGAGAGGAAATGGTTGCCAAAATGCAAATTTCTACACTCAAGATTAATATAAATTGGATGCAATATGCCTAAATATGCTTTACTAATGCAATAAACTAAAAAGGAAATTATTTAAAGATTCTAAAACTAAGAAATACAAAGTGTTGTAAAACACACTATGATATGAAAAAACACCTCAAAATGCAAGTAAATGATGAAATTACTAAGCAACACTGGACAAGTGCACCTAGAATCTGAAATGTGATGTGGAGAGACTCTGGAATCTTTGAGAGTTGACTATACATAAATTTTGGTTGGGACACTTACACCAAGTTGGGTGACTTAGTCTAGTTTCAAGGAAACATCTGTTGAAACAAAACTCTGCCAAATGGGTATCCAAAAATGTAGAAACCATTTTTTAGTCTTGGTAGTGGGATTGATTTTCCATAGATTGCAACTTATTCCACTTGTAGATTTTGAGAATTTCAAGATAGGATACTATAGCTTTAGGTCTACACTTTCTTTTCTGATAGGTTTCTAATCTTGATTTTGTAGAAAATGAGATGAAAAGAGTCTTCAAGCCTCAACTAGGGTTATGTTGACTTTGATGGATTGTTGAGCACTTTTTGATGCCAAACTCCTTGACAAATCTGCATACAAAGTCTACAAGCTAGAGTATAGGGGTTTTCCTTGGTCAAACCCCACTTTGGTAATCAAACCCTATGAAATGAAATGAAATAAGGAAAGAATGATAAATAAACAACCCATGCAATGCCATAAATTTACCAAACCCTTGATTTGGAAATATAAAGATATACAATGAAGTGTTCCAATGAATGACTTGATTATGCTTATAGTGCTTGAATGATTGATAATTGTTTGAATGATTGGATGAGTGAATGATTGAATGAATGGGGGTTAAAATGAGATGAAAATATTTTATTTATACTTGATTTTCATAAATTTCCTAAAAATAACACATCACAAGCTAACCTTAAGGGTCAGAGAATAAAATCCTGCCAAAAAATTGAATTAATTTTGATTTTTGTGCTATATAGGACTAATTCATCCTTACAGGCAACTTAGTCCCACTAAAGAAAATTATGTGGTCATCTAGAATTAAAGGGAATTAAATGTTTTCTAATAAAAATATCCTCAAAAATACACTTAAGAATGGCTGGAAAGTGCATTAAGGGAACATTCACACATAAGAAAGGGTTGAATTAGTGATGACAAGTCTAGAAAAACATGATAGTTTATTACAACTCTTTACAACACTTTGAAATAAGACTTGGTAAGTTATAAAAGGGGAATATTTAAGTGAATTATAATGAAAGAGTCCTAGAAAAGTGTGAAAGTGGGTTACAACACTTCATAACACCTTTACAAGACATCCTAGAAGTCTTAATGATTCTCAAGGGTCCAAGACCTAATGTGAATGTGTTGGCCACATTACAACATTAAATCTAGGAAAAATCAAGCCAAATTCCACTACAAGGTTTGAGTATGAAGTGTGGCTTATGTCTAGGATTTAGTGCATCTATTTATTTGGGAGCCAACATACCCCAACTAGTTTCCCCCTACCCAATTGCAATTTGGTATCTCACCTTTTTTCTATGATTATGCTCACATTTGTCTCTGTGCATGCTCATATGTCCAAAGTTTCTCCTTCTGTCACCTTATTTGGTCTCCCTTTAGGTGCTTCCATTGTAGCACAAAGTATTGACACCCCACAAAGCCTCCAAGAGCATTTTGATGAGACCAAGTGGGCCCGACAGGCCAAAAAGTAGAAACAATTATTGAAGAATGTTATGTTTCTCGCTACCAAGATGATTGAAGCTTGCTTCAATGAAGAGCGGAATTCTCTGTTGATTACTACCATGAAGCTTCTCATGTCCAAAAATGAAGGAAAAATGCAAATGAATGATTAAGACATCAGATCCATGCATATGGATTTGAATGAAACTTATCCCCGTGACAAAGTGGTCATAGCTAAGGCCACCTAGAATGTAGTATATATGGATTACAAGATACTCGACAAGAAATTAAAGAAGTGCAAGGTAGCGTTAGTAAATGTAAAGGAAAAAGTGAGCATGATGTAGATATAGATCAAGGCCATGGATATTGAGATGGACCACATAAGGAAAATACAAAATCAACAAGGAGAAGCAACCAAGTTGCTTGAGGAGGCTCAAGGTAAACAGGTTTAGCTTTATGCTAAAATTGAAAAGTTGAGAGTTAACTTTGCTGCTAAGCACCTGACAAATGTATAGTACTAATGTACTTAGGAAAACATATAGAGAGAGATGGATGATGTCAAATCTCAAGCTTCTGAAAATCTACAAAAATCCCAGGAATAAGTAGAGATGTAAAGACAAGAGAAACAAGAGATCATGTCCACCCTATAGGCTTGCGACCAAGAGATCGAAAGATTGAGCTTGAACTAGTGAAATCTATCTAAGAGAAGAGTCAAATGGAGGAGAATGCAAGAGTGAAAGAGGCTCAGTTCCATCAGGAGTTAACTGCTACACAAAGGTCTGAGTGATCCCACAATAGTGGTTTACAATTTTTGGCCAAACTGGACACTGAATTTTTTATTTTTAACGAAATCTTCACATTCAGGCACCTATAGCGGCTAAACCGTGAGGAATTTGAAGATGATGCAAACTAGAGTCTTGTCACATTTTGTCTATAGATTCTAAAAATATTTTTTTCAAAATTTTTAGAATTAGATTGCACTTCTTTTTCTATCTCCCACAAAAATTGGTTTTTTCAGAAAACAACATTTTTAAAAAGCGATGCACACCCTATAATGCATAACTTTTCTTCCATGAAGGATAAAATTCCAATTCTTTTGAATTTACATTTGTGACTCTGATATCTAGTGCTTCGACTTGGTTAGATAGTTTTTTATTGAATATTTTTTCTTTAATCAAGTTTTGAAGTCAAACCAATGACAATTCAGACATAGCACGAGCATATAACGCGTAACTTTTTTTGTATATATCAAAATTCATTTTTTTTTTGTTGGATCAAGGACTTCAATATTTGGTGCACTATTTTTTTTTTTATTTTTTTTGATAATCTGCTATTTTCCACATGTGCAAAACAAAGACCTTCATTTTCAATGAAAAACCTATGTTTAATAAAAATAGAAAAACAAATACGTAATAAAACCAAAACATATTAAAATTATACTCATTGGATAGCTCGTTCTAAAGACTACATGATTCCAAGTTTTGTTGCTAAATATTCCCCTATTTTCATCCTCAACCGGAGCTTCAAGGTATAAAAAATTAGGTTTTTTGTCTGAACAAATTAAAAAATTAGGGAAAAGGGGGGTTTGCTAGAACTAGGGGGGTTCTGGCGAACCAAGGTTCATTCAAACACCCCTTTTATAAGGGGATTTTTTGGTGAGAAAGTATTGAAATGGTTTGCTCGAACCCAAGTTCCAGCAAACCCCTAATTGCTTCGATCGAACTAGTAGGTTTGTACGAACCCATAAAATATTTTTTTTTTCCATGAATTCATTTTTTGTGAGTTTCCCTTCCTCACTTCAATTGTAAACTACTATTGTGGCTTCACTCGTATGGGACCCTCCTAGTATTGAAGATGGTATCCATGCACTAGGAATGAATCATAGTTTTCATCGCCATCCTCAAACTAACCCTACAGTTTTTGAGGGATTCTTGGGAATTAAATGGATAGGTTGGCATGGTCAGCCGAACAAATTCTATGTGTAGATGCTCCAAAAGTAGCGGAATCACAAAACCTAATTTCCAAGTTATGTGTGGCCACTAATGAGGCCCTAAAAGTTGTAGGAATTTTAGATTGAAGGGATGCATCCAATAAAGCAAAAAAATTCACAAACTTCCACAAGGTCACAACATGAAGTAAGGAATTACAAATAGTTTTGAACAAGAGGGTCAAGAAATCAAGAAGGATTTTAGTGTCCTACATAGCTTCAGGCTACCTCCTTTTCTTTCATTGGATGGAGATGTGATATTAGTTGAGTAGATTATGGATGCAATCTGACATAAGGTCTAGACTTCTATAGAATTCCTAGGTTCAATCATGATGCCCACCATTAATGATGTTGAGGAGATATTTCCCCTTTCTCATCTCTATTATCACCTTGAGGCTATTTTAGCAAGATGGGGATTTGTTTCCTTCAAACAATTCTTCGAGCTAGATCAAGCATAAAAGGTCATCTATAATCTCATCCAATCATTTGATGTGAAATGGGAAGCACAACATTCAGTTTTCCTCAATCTCCAAGAATTTCTAGAGGTCTAGGATTCATGCCTCCACAATCGAAGGCCCCCGTGAGTCACCAAAACCGTGAAGCATTTTTTCCTTAATTGTTTTTTTCTTTTTATTTTTTTTATTTTTTTGTCTTCATATGTGTCCACACTCAGAGTAAAGTTGTTTGAAAAGGTACACAATGTTCCACTTGCAAGTTGTGCAACTTTCATTTATCACCTTCCTTTTGGGAGAGAGCTCGAACACCTGTCAACACAATGGATATTTTCTCAAGGACGATTTTCATAAATCTCAGAATCCATGCTTCCTTGACAAATCATCTCTTCATTGTGAGAAATTAACGCTTTTATGAAGCAATCTCTCTTGGAGTGTGTTGGAGCATGTTGTGTCTTTTGTTTTTAGGATGGAGAATTTGACTTGGTGTTGTAGAGCTATGTGATTGGTCAACTAGACCTCTACTAGGTTGTTTTCTAAGATCATATTATTTTTAGATAATGATTTTTCCTAAATATCTAAAAGGCATTAATGTGGTAGTTGGGAATTAATGAGAAAATATTTCCATGACCTAATTAAAGATCTATCAGATCTTGAGCTATCAAGTGCCAATATTTGGCAACAATTACTTATGGGATGTGCCAAAAGTTCTCTCCTTTTTTGGATATAAATGGGAGGCAGCAATAGAAGCAAGGGGTTCAAAGTTCTAGTTTCTTTTCCTTAGGAAATGGTATCTTTAGTTTTCATTAGTCATAAAATTATTTTCATAAGTAATTGGTACAACACTACTTTTCTCTAGCATGTTAGATCGTTTTATCTCAAACTATTATTGGATTAGCATACAACATTTGTTTTAAAGTTCTTTGTTATGGCCTTTATCAAAATGAAACACTATGTTAAGTTGAATTCAAGAAGTTTGAGTAGTTTATTTCCATATTCTAGGCTTATATGGTAAAATAATAATTAGTGGAAACTAAATTATTTCTATGAACTTCTCTGTTTTCCCAAAAGGTTGTTGTTTTTTCATATTATGTTGTAAGAATAAAGAGTTTATGAAATTTCTAAATGTTTTTCTATTAACCTTGAGAATCTTTATGCTTGATCGAACCTTAATGAACACTTCCTATGAGGATATTTGAAAGACTAAATTGTGCTTGTATCTAGCCTTTACTATTCATTCTCTTCCCAACAATGAAAGGTTGTGGCATTCTATGTCTAACATATCATTCATAGGAATTTTTGTTTGAAATGTTGTAAAATATTTGGCACAACACCATTTTTATGTTTTATATTTACATTTATTTCTACCCTTTTCTCCAATACTCACAAAAGAGATAGCTTTTTATAAAAATACTGGAGGTATTCAGTGAGGCACAAATCAGTTCCCCACTCATTCAATTTCCCATAAGACTATTAGAGACATGAAAGCTTTCATGATCAACAGATATCAATATCCCCCTCACAACATAAGACCTCCTAGAGAACACCTAAGGCTTCATACCTATGGTACATTAATCTTAGACTCTCCCCCCAACATGAGTGTCCTTCTTAAAGAACAACCAATAAATCATAACAATGACAAGGATAGTAAGGTCACCTCAGATCCTCCTCCTCCAAGTTCAATTTGAGAATTTGGTGAACCTTGCAAATGAAAAAGACCTTACAAATTACCAAAACTCCAACCCCCTTGTCCACCACTTGAAACTAAAAGAAGATTACAAATCCTTCTCAACCAGGGACTTATCCTATTTCCACCAGAAAAAGATAGGCTAATACTATATCCTAAAGATGCAAAATTTCTACTTTTTTGACACCACAAGACTCTTGGACATAGTATTGATGAGTGTCTTACATTCAAGATCATATTGAGTAAATATCAATTTGACAAAGATACTTTTTATCAAGTTCTTAAATAACATATCCTTCATCCTTCTTTTCATGTAATAGTTGTAGAACACTCTATTCTCACTATCACATGGTCCTTCCCATCATCTACCTCATCTCATTCTTGTCTTGCACTTAGTGAGGGAAAGAATTAGATAGCCTTGTCGTAGTAAGGTATTTGTTGCTATCTCTTAAGCTTGTTATCCACCTTCCAATTATACAAATCGAGATTGGGAGGCGAATGACCTACTTTAGGTTGACTTTCCTATGCTTTACTAGTATTTTTATTTCCTTTTTTCTTTCTTTTTATTTGATTGCATATGTGTAATGTGATCCCCCATGATATTTTTTTTTTATGTTTCCTCTTTATGTTTATTCCTCTATATGTACTTGCATTCTTCTATATGTCATAATCTTTTCACCTTTTCATTGGTATCTAGCTTTTATTTTCATTTATCTTTACTTTTTTGTCTTGTGTTTTCCTTTTGGGGATGACACAAGGCATTGAGACACCCTATGTCTCTTCCATGTTGACCCAAAATATTTTTCATTATCTTTTCTTTCTTTCCTTTTTTTCTTGTGTTTTCCTTTTGGGGATGACGTAAGGCATCAAGACATTCATGTTTCTTCCTATATAGGAGTGAACTTGCACCACTTATGAAAATTTCCCTTTTTCCTTTCTCCACTTTAGAAAACCAAGTTTAGAGGCTTAATTACACCTAAGCCTACTACCTTCATTCCATTTGGTGCCCTTTTTGAGTGTTGGTGGGCGAATTTCTGTCAAGGACTCCCACATGGTGTGTAGACATCCATGGGCATGCTTACGTCTCTAGAAAATTCCTATCACTAAACCTCCAGAGGCGTTACACTTCTCATTGGTCTCGGATGGTCCCACAATAGTGGTTTACATTTTTTGGCCAAATTGGAGATTGATATAACTTTTTTAACTAAATCTTTACTTTCGGGCACCTATAGTGGCTAAACTGTGAGGAATTTGAAGATGATGCAAACTATAGTTTCATGAAATTTTTTCTATAGATTATAAATATATTTTTTTCAAAATTTTTGGAATCATATTGAACTTCTTTTTCCATCTCCCTTAAAACCTAGTTTTTTTTAGAAAGCAACATTTTTAAAAAGTGTCCCTCACTGTATAATGCATAATTTTTTTCTGTGAAGGATAAAATTCTAATTCTTTCAAATTTAGATTCGTAACTCTAATATCCAGTGCTTCCACTTGGTTAGATAGTTTTTTATTGTTTTTTTTTCTTTAATCAAGTTTTGAAGTCAAACCAATTATAATTCAGACATAGCACAACCTTATAACGCGTAACATTTTTCGTATGTATCAAAATTCAATTTTTTTTCTTTGTTGGATCAAAGACTTCAATATCTAGTGCACTCATATTTTTCAAAATTTTTTTATAATCTATTATTTTTCCACATGTGTAGAATAGTGAGTTTGATTTTGGGTGAAAAACCTACATTCAAAAGAAATAAAAAATAAATATAATAATTAAATTAAGTTTATTTAAAATTATACTTTTTGGGAAGCTTACAATGAGGAATACATACTTTTAAAAAATAAATTGTAAATGAATTCATTTGATCCCCCAAAAGGTAAATCAAAAGTGGTTTTTTATCAGCATTGTGATAGGTGTAAAGGAGACTCCATTATAGGTATTGTTTAAAACTAGTGAGGTTCTATCCAAGGGGGTTTGATTTAAGATAGTCTAATCAAACCCTCCTCAATTATAATGCATTAAATAGAAATTTTTAAGTATTAAATCATTATATTTTCTAAAAATATGTGATTTCAGCAAAAGTTAGATCCTCTGAGAAATTGTAAACTAGCTTTGTGGGATCACTACAGTCAACTTGTAATGCCCCCTTTGGCCAACCAACCTAAATATGGTTGGTTTCTTTATCTCTCCTTAAAATTCCCTCCTACTTGTATTTCAACTTCTTCACAACTTATTTTGCATTCTCTAAGATTTGAATCCATCACTTTCTAAGAATTCTAGCATTCTAGTAGCAGTTTTGCACTCTATAGCAGCAAATCCTTCACTCCACCACTTCACTAGAGCAAGTGTGGGACAAACACCATTGCAACAGAGGCTAAAGTACTCTCATTTTCTCCCCCATTAGCCTTGAGTGCTTTTAGTGGATTTGGTAAGCTTCCAACTCTTCTCCTCTATTACTTGGTTCAGTAAGCACATTTACTATTTTGTAGTGTTTTAGTGTTCTTTATTGCATTACTTTCTTGATCATATTTGCTTTCTTGGTTGTTTGTGGAGGTGTAAACACCCAAACAGGGGTTTCAATGAGGCAGGACCCTATTCATCCACCCAAAAGTTTTCCTCCTCTTTGTGTGTAGGTGTGCATGCCTCCAAGAGCTAGCTAACGAATGAATTCCTTTATGAGATCATTCTTGCTACCCTAACTCTTGCATTTTTACTTTATCATATTAGATCATATTTTGTTTATGTCATAACATTGTTTTGTCCCTTTAGTAGTATTTCGCTAGGTTGTTAGCTTGTGTTTCCTAAGTTTGACCTTGTGTCTTTAATTTTCTAGTCATACAGACGCTAGTGCACTTGAGAGATGCCAACACATCATACTATCATCCCTGGACCACACCTTAATCCTCAGGAAGAGAGCTTCCTAAGCTATAGTGTTGAACCAAAAATCCAGCTCACCTAGCCCCATCCTATATTTAGGTCTATAGGGTGATTGAGGGACTTTATATTCATCATCATTCTCATCCTACATTTCTTAACACCCAATTAAGCTGAGGTAGGTTAGGAAATCCTTCCGCTTTTGGCCCTTCCTGACCTAGGGTCTTGAACATGGTTTGTCCCCCTCTCTTACATTTTTGGTGAACTTTATGTGAACCATTTTAGTTTCATTTTACACTATTGATAGTTCATTTCCTTGTACTCTAGGAGTGTTGGAGGTGAAAGTGTTGTGAGGCTATCACCGTAGAACCCAACCTACACCCCTTGTTAGTATAGTTGGAAGGTTTTGAAGGTGTTGCATGATGAAACCTTAATTGGGTCACAGTCTTGTCCTTTAACCTTTAGGGACACTATGAAAGTATCATCTAGTGTGCATAATGGCCTCCTTCCTACATCAACCTATCCCCTCTATGCAGCCTATGGATATTTGTACTGTTATAACCTTCAATTCATAGGACTTGCTGATGGGTTTTAACAAGGAACCATCTCCTCTTTATATTTCTATGTGGATCAACAAAAACATCATAGCAGGCGTTCTCATTGACCTGACATCACAAGTAAATAAAATAACCAAGGAAATCATGCTGATTAAAGTTTTACATAAATATGGGTATAATGCACTTGTGAGCACCATTCACACCCATGAAGGGATTTCTATGCCCCCTTTTGGGTAGTATTGTCTTATCGGTCTTGGTTGAACCTAAAGATAGGAAACTCCTATTTGACATTATCCTTGAGTTTGAGCTCTTTAGGGTAAATTCAGATATCCCTTGGTTAGTGGCTATGAATGGGTACCCTCAATCATGCATAAATGCTTAATATTTATCCATGGGGGTTCCACAAATGTAATTCATGACACCGGTTATAAACCACTAATTGCTCATGGTAGCTACTCATTAGACAACTCTTGGTCTATGCCAGTTGCTCCTTTTCCACCTAAGACAAACCTCTTGCACTAAACATACTAGAATTATAAGAAGGGGCACCTAAGGCTGAAAGTAAGATACCCTCCATTGCCTTTTGCTATTTCACATAAGACTTGCTTAAAAACTAACATTTCTTCTTGCTTTGTTGTGGTACCATCAGATTCTTATCTACACTTGTAGGAGAATCCTATGCTTCCCACTTGGTGAAATCCTATGCATTCTACATTCAAACTTCATATTCTACCAATGGAGCCTAGACCCATTCAGTATAACAAAAAGAAGGTCTCCCATGGAGAGTCCTCTCTATCTTGACCTTTGGGGCCTCCTAGCACTCCTACTCCTAAAGCATTAAACAAGAAGAGGCTCCCTTCCTAGGCACTTGAGCTGATTCCCCCCATTACTTCTCAACCTACTCCTCTTGCTACCATATAGGAATCCATTCCTCTAACAAAGATGGCTATAGTGGGCATTCCCTTGGTCAAGCCAAAGCTTTCTATTCCTTCACATCCTATAGCCTCCAACTCAAAGAGTCATAGGAACCGCCTTACGTGCGAGCACAAGCATCGGTGAAAGGCTCTTCTACTTGAGAAGACTACCTCATAGAGGAGGGAGGAAGAGACAACTGCCCCTACTTCAAGGCCTCTTGTAGTGTCTTCCTCCTCCTTTTCTTCTACTTCTCTTTAGTCTATTTCTACATTGCTTCTGGCTTCTACTATGAGTGTGAATGTGCCTAACCCAAAGGGGGTGTAGGTGTTAATCACTCCTTCAGTGGAGCTACCTTTGTTGATGCCCGTTTCAGATATCTATCCTTTCATAAAACTCATGGATATGACTAATACCTTAGTTGTATCCACTATGATTCTTTACTCCTCTTCCTTTGCACCTCTAGCCTCATTTATGGGGAGATTGTATGCTTTGATGAAGCAAAAGGTGGAGTGTGGTCCTTCTAGCATTGAATGACGTAAGAAGATTCCACCTTCTTCACAAGGTAGTCCTATGTTGACTTGTTCTGTCCTAGTGATGAAACCAATCCTGGCTTCCCCTAAGTTTGTCACTGCTCCTAAGTCATTTAGTGAGCCTAGTAGTGAATCTCACGCACAACCTACCCCATCCACTAAAGTTAAATACAATAATCCTAAAGGATGCATGTTTAAGTCTCTAGATGAAGTTTTGACATTGTCGATGATCTTCACAAAAGCATTGACCCTAGCTCCACATGAGCTCAGCAAAAAAGACCTTGCAAGGCCCTCTTCCCTAGCCCTTCTTGTGGGAGGGTTGGATTCTCCTCCTCTTAACATCCCATCATTGCAGGATCATCCTCCTTCCCCCTATGATGATCTAGAGTGGGAAGAAGATGACCTCTTAGTCGGTCAATGTTAGGAGGAGGCCTCTTCTTGATCTTGTGTGTGTGTGTGTTTTGTGACATGTTCCTCCGTGATCATCCTATGTGTGCCTAGATAACCCTTATTACCCCTATTGGTGCTTGGATATAGGCATGGTTTTTGTGTCCTAAACCTTCTATTTGTATCATCATTATTCCATGTTTGTGCTTTTTTTTCAATAAATTGGGGATGATGCAAAGCTTTGGGGGAATTTAGGCTTCCCTTCCATGTTGACCCAATTTTTTTATTTTTACTTTGTCTTCTCATGCATTCTTCACAAATTTTGATATAGTAGGGGATTGATGATAGTTCATTTTTTACATATACATACATACATACATACATACATACATACATACATACATACATACATACATACATATATATATATATATATATATATATATATATATATATATATATATATATATATATATATATATATATATATACATACATATATATATTTATGAGTAGTTCTAACCCAAAAATATCAAGCTACCCCTGTGCCCCTTGTTTGTGTTCTCTCTTTTGCTTTCTCTTTATCTTTCTCTCTTAATTACTTGAGTCATCCCCTCTCATGTGTGACAATTCCTTTCTTCAACATTCATATTTTCAAAAAATACATTCATTTCCAATGAATCTTTTGTCATAAATGTTTACAAATCTTTCTTCAAAATCGCATTCTCAACTTGGAACCCCAATGGAATATGTTTCCTTCATCATGGGATCATAAAGAAAGGACTTGAAAACCTTCCTTTGAAGTTGGAACAAATTTGATCTTCCCCTCGTGTGGGGCCATATTCTTCCTTTTGAATTCCTTGATGAAGTGAACATCTTTCAAAAGGATCCATTGATGATGGATCAATTTGAGAAAGAAAACATCTACTTTCAAATTGGGCATCCCTTGAGTTGACCCCTCTTTCATGATAGGTTCCTAAGGGATCCCTTTTGAAATTCTTCCTAATTGTTGATGGTCTACATGACTATCCACTTACTTGCCTATGTGGCCACTTCTTGACTCTACAGAGTCCACTTTTCTAGGTTTCCTCCATGAGAGAGATCTTGGCAAATACCTCCTTGTAGGTCTAAGAGTTTTTATGAAGCTTCCTCCATGCGAGAGATCTTGGGGGTGGCTCCCCTGTGGGTCAATGGGTCTGTAGGAAACTTTCTTGGGTTTCCTCCATGTGAGAGATCTTAGGGGTTACCTTCCCTATAGGTTTGTAGGTCTGTAGGACACTTTCATTGGGTTTCCTTCATGCAAGAGATCTTGTAGGACACCTTCCCTATAGGTCTACAGGTCTAGAAGGCACTTTTCTAGCCTCCTCCATGCGAGAGATCTTGGGGGATGCTTCCTAGGCATCCTCCATGTGAGAGTTCTTGGGGGACACCTTCCTTGTAGGTTTTCAGGCCTATAAGGTGCTTACTTCATGGGGCTTCCTTGATGTATAAAATCTTGGGAGTTTCCTCCTTGCAAGTCCATGAGCCTGTAGGATGCTTTCTTTCTTTAGCTTCATAGTTTTGAGAAGCTATGAAGTCCTTTGCTTGCCCTACACCTACAGGTTCATCAGATCGTGGTCTGCTTCCTCGGAAATTTGGGTATACATTTATGAACTTATTCATTCTTCGATCTACTTTACTAGAGCACTCATTAGTATTCATGCTCACTAAAGTGGGGAAAAAATGAATAGGAGTGAATTTGCACCCCTTATGCAAATTGCCATTTTTCCTTTCTCCACTTTAGAAAACCAAGTTTGGAGGCTTAATTATACCTAAGCTCGTTATCTTCATTCCACTTGGCACCTATTTTGAGCATCAATGGGGAAATTTCTATTGGGGACACCCATGAGGTGCATAGGAATCTACGTAGAGTGCTTACGTCCCTAGAAAATTCTTGTGGTTGAACCTGCAGGGGCATTACACTTCTCATTGATAGTCGACTTGTAACATGCTCTTTTTCCAACCGACCTGAATATGGTTTTCTTCTTCATCTCTCCTTCCAATTCCCTCCTACTTGCATTTCAACTTTTTTGCATTCTCTAAGCTTTCAATCCATCACTCTCCAAGCATTCCAACATTCTAGTAGCACTTTTGCACTCCATAGCAACAACTCCTTCACTTCACCACTTTAGTAGTGCAAGTGTGGGACAAACACCATTGTAGTAGAGGATTGAGTACTCTCATTTTCTCCACCATTAGCCTTGAGTGCTTTTGGTGGAGGTGGTAAGCTTCCCACTCCTCTCCTCTATTACTTGTTTGAGTGAGTGCAATTACTATTTTTTAGTGTATTAGTGTTCTTTATTGCATTAATTTCTTTATCATATTCACTTTCTTACTTGTACGTGGAGGTGGAAACACCTAAATGGGGGTTTGACTAAGGAAGGCCCCTATATAGCCACCCAAAAAAAATTATCCTCTTTCTGTGTTGGTGGGCATGCTTCCAAGAGCTAGTTAGCGAACAAATTCCCTTGTGAGATCATTTGTGCCACCCTAACTCTTATATTTGTACTTTATCATATTAGAGGATATTTTGTTTATGTCATAGCATTGTTTTGGCGCTTTAGTAGTAGTTAGCTAGGTTGTTAGCTCTTTTTTTCCTAAGTTTGATGTTGTCTCTTTAATTGTCTAGTCATATGGATTCCAGCACACTTGAGAGATTCCAGTGTGATGTGCTGTCGTCCCAGGATTACACTTTCATCCTAGGATTGTGCTTTCATCCTCAGGCAGAGAGCTTCCTAAGGTGTAGTGTTGAACTTGAAAACTCGCTTGCCTAGCCCCGTCCTATATTTCAGTTTTGTAGGGTGATTGAAGGACTTTATAGTCCTCATCATTCTTGTCCCACATTTCCTAACACCCTATTAAGTTGAGGTAAGTTAGGGCAGCCTTCCTCTCTTGGCCCTCCATGACCTGAGGCCTTGAATATGGTTGGTCCCCCTCTCTTACACTTCCATGTTGACCTACAACATTTTTCATTTTGTTTTCGATCTCACTATGTCATTCTTCCAGTTCTATGTGTATTTTGGGAATGATGATAGTTTTGAGCTCTCTAATATCATTATAGTAAAGATAGATACTCACCCTGAATCCATAGATCCCTTATGTGTTTCTACGGGGAAGCCCTCTTCTTTTTCCATTTTCATGTTTTGGCTACTTTGAAGTAATTTATCACAACATGGTGTTAGCAATTTCTTTAAAGTGGGAGCATACATTGGCATTATTGTGGCATGATTTCACGTTTCATGCACAATTTTCATCATTGCAATGTATCATTTCTTGGTGGTTTCATTGGGTTTGATTACCTTTGAGAGCGTGTATGTTTATAGTGATCTAGTCATGGTTTCATATATCATTTGCAAGTTTTTTCTTTTGTTTGTATGTTGGTTTTCCATAGGATCTTGATCTTGGGGGCTTGGCCACCCTCTTGATTATTTTTATCCTATCTTACTAACATTTGTGTATTTGAACTCCTCTTGATTGCATGGTTTGATACTTTAGTGTGAGTTTGAAGAAATTCCATCCTCTCACTAAAGTGGGCGCTAAATGTAGTGTAGTAAGCATTTTTCACACTTGGTTGGGCCCGCCTTATATTGTTTATCCTTATTTATGTCTTAATTGGTTCTTATTTTCATCCAAAATCTCATTGTACTATATCTTTTTATGGCTAATCCTAACAAACCTCAATGATAAATGATAATTTAATGATTTTGGCTATATCTCCCTAATTTGTGGGTTGGGACTAAGACACCACCTAAGGTTTATTTATCCCCCAAAGGCCTTGGGACCTTGATATTGAATGCACCTTAGAAAGGTCCCTTTTTGGAGTTTGTGCCTTGAAATTCATGCCGTGGGACTAAGATACCACCTATGGAGTCTTAGGCCCCCCTGAGGTATTTTTAGAATTCAATTTCAAATTATAGTAGGATTTAGTCTCCTTTAATTAATGAATTCATTTGTTTGCTTTTTGTGGTGTAATTTTGAGATATTAAGCATAGATAAGTATAAATACAAGGTTCCACCTCTCATTCTCATATACCAAGCAAGATTACAAGCACTTTAAGCATTCAAGCATTCCAACATTCAAGAGGATTTCATAAAGCATTTAGAGCCATCATCAAGATTCAAGCATCATATCAAGTATATTCTTGCATCATGTGTGTCTTTGAGCTAACATTTGTGATGTAGGGTTTTGATTCAAGCAAGCAATTCCAGTCCATATACATCAAGCATTCAAGCATTTCAAGATCCATATACAAGTTAGCCATCTCACACAAGTTTTCATACTTCATAACAAGGGTTTGGTGAGTTGTAACATTACATGTTTATTCATTATTTCCCTTTATTATTCCATTTCATTTTGAGGTTTAATTACCAACAAAGGGTTTGACCAAGGTAAACCCCTATTTACTAAAAATCAATAGTTTTTTCCTCTCTTGTGTGTTTGTGATTATAGATTTAGGTTGAAGACTTGAAGATCATTTGAAGTGCAAAGTTGCAAAGCTGCATACAAAGTTGTCATCTTCATGGAAACTCACCCATAGGCCAAATTTGAAAGTTTCAGAACCTGAGATCCGACAAGAAGAAAGTGTAGATCTTGAGCCTTAGGACCACATTCAGATATTCTAGAAATTCAAAGTGGGAGTAAGTTTCCACCTAGAGTGTCTTAGTCCTCCTGAGGGTATTTTTTTAAAATTCTTCTAGATTTGGTTCTAACATCTAAAGATTTTGCATCTACCCTAAAAAATAGCAATGAGACTAAGACAACAGTAAGACCATCTTAGTCCTCCATAGCATTTTTTGACAACATTTTTGTATTTCCAAAATCTTTGTTCAATTTCCAAACATCCCAAGTTCACACATCCTAACATCTTGTTGCACATTTTCATTTTTTGCATTCATCATTTAGCTTGCATTATTAGGCTTTGTGAGTTGAATATAAAAGTGTCTTTTTCAAGCGTTTTCTTTGCAGTGAACCCCTTAAAGCTAAAAGAACCCCTTCCTAGGTCTTCCTTGTTGAGAATTGTCTCACCCTTGAGGTTGATAGTCAATCCAATTAGGGTTCCTCAGACATCATTGAGTGGCCTAGGGAGAATAGGAGTGGGTATTTTCTATCCCATTTCCCTCATTTTCTTGCCATTGGTTCACTATGATACCCTAGATTCAATCATGAGGTCCCTGAAACCCCAACATGTAACTAGCGAAATATTCAAGATAATACAAATCACTCATCTATGGGAAGGAATTTTCAACCATGGTGCTCTACTACCATTTAGGATTTAATGGCGACTCCTCAACCCCCCCAAGAATTCTTGCTAGACAAAAATGTCTTCCATAAGAGAGAATATGAAAATAATAGCTTTCTATGATAATGTATACAACATTACAATATTAAATATGAAAATGTACATGAAAGGCCTTGCTTATAAAGAAAGGGTGAGGTGAAGGATTAGACAAGATCATGATAAGTGTCATAATCCTATCACATGACACAACTAGCTCATAACAACCTAGGATAAGATAAGATCTATAAATACCAAATAAGACTTCTAGGAGAAATCTTATAATCCTAAGTAAAGGGTAAACCCACAATAGTGGGTTACAATTTTTTGAAAGAAGAATAATTAGAAATGCTCATCAAAAAATTTAAAATGGTTTAGCTCTTCTAATGAAGGGGGTTCAAATGAACCACCCCCCTTCTAACAAACCCCCCCTTCTAATGAATGCTCCCCCCTTCTAATGAATCCCCTTTTTTCACCTTCCCCTCCACTATTTCAAAATTTATGCATTTTTTTTTACTATCGAAGCTTGGGAAGGAGGTGCAAATGGAGTCAACTTGATAAACCCAGTTTGATGATTGTAGTGATCGAAATGTGCTTTCCAACAACTATAAATTTAATATATTTTGTTTTTATATTTTAGTTTTACTGTACATAGTTTTTTCACTGAACGCCAAGTTCAATGAAAAATCATTGTGGAAAAATAGTAAATTTGAGGAAATTTTTTTGAAAAATATATATCCACTAAGTATTTATGTCCTCGTTCTAACAAAAAAATAAAAATTGATTTTTCAATAAATACCAAAAAAGTTATGCGAGCCAAAGTGCACCTATGTCTAAATTATAAATGTTTTGACTTCAAAACTTAATTAAAAGAAAAATATTCAACAAAATGCTATGAAACAAAATCAAAGCCCTAGATACTTGTGTTACCAACCTAAATTCAAAAGAATTAGAGTTTTATCCTTTGTAGAAAAAAAGTTATGTGAGCCGAAGTACAAACCACTTTTTTAAAATGTTGTTTACTATTAAAAGCTAGTTATCAAGGGAGACACAAAAAAATTATAATTTAATTTTAATTTTTTAAAAGAAAATACATTTAAAATCTAAAGACAAAGTCTCACAAATCACTAGTTTACATCATTTTCAAATTCCTAATAGTTTACCTACTATAAGTGTCAGAAAGTGAAGTTTTCTCTAAATATGTTGATTTCAATGTCAAGTTTGGCCAAAAAGTGTAACCCATTATTGTGGGATGACCCTAAACTAACATGTGAATGTGTCCTCTAAGTCCCTAGTAAGAAAATTAACTAGGTAAAATACATTTATTCACACCAACATGTTATAGGTTCAACCAAAATAGATCAAGGAATTTCATTTATGTAGTTTTATTATTTTAATAGAAAAGGGCATAGAAAAATTTGGGACCTATTCCCTTACAACATTCATGGATTGAGGAATCACTCTAAAAAGATGTGTTGGAATAGAATGTGGACAATTTTTTTTATTAAAAGTTGTATTAAAATAAATTGTGGATGGTTCAATGGATTGAGTTGGAAAATTTTTATAGGTATGTTAAAAAAACTATAGAGGAATACGTACTAAAATGTTGAGGACATACAAAAGGTACAGCAAGGAACATAAATAGAGCATAATAGAAAAGAAGTTCATACTAGAATGAAAGAAGGAATGATCTAGGAGATTCTAGCATAAAAGGAGAAGTAATCAATAATATAATGATTAAGGAATTTTTCATAAACAAATAGAGAGACTCGTGCAAGGAAATTATTTACTAAGAATGAGCTAAACATACATACCATCACTAGGAGGTAATATGAGAAGGCAAGTTACAATTGGATCTTTTTTATAAAAAAAATGAGTATCTCCAATGAGTTGTGGCATGATCCAAGGATAAAGAAGTACCAAAAATATATTTTAAGGAATTTTTGGATGGTTAATTGTTAACTTGAGCTAGCTTAAAAAGAGTGGAAGGTTTACTTGAGTTGCTTGTCCTTGAGTGTGTAGTCAACTTGCTAATGAGTGGAATATTTTGTGCTAGTACTTAAATGTTGTTGCTCAAAGGTGACATCTACATGAGTTATTATGACAATTTAATTTCCTCCATAGGTAGTTTCCTAGAAGACCTATACAAATTGTTAACCATTAAGGTGGTGCAATAACTTGTTTCAAGACTGTTGAACATTTATTGAGGCAACTTACAAGAAAATTTGTATAGACTATCAACCATTGAGGGAGTTTAGTGAATTGTGAGAAAATAATAAAAACTATATTGAGGCATCTTTAATAGAATACATTTAAATATCATCAAGCATTAAGGAAGTATAGTTATTTGTGACAAATTGTAAAACCTGTTAAGTTGATACATAGGCAAGCCACTAGCCAACAAACAGTCATGGATAGTTGGTTGGGAAAGTGGGATGATAATTTTTTAGTTAACATTGAGATTATAATGTAGAATAGTATAGAAGGAACTGAAATAATTTCAATTGACTTGGATTACTTATTGTCACTAGGTGTTGTATCCCAAATTACTAAGGGGTTTCATTGGATGCTACCACATTCTACTACAATTATTTATCTGCTATTACAATTTGGAGGTTAGGTCAATCTAGTCAAGAGGCATGACATATATAAAATTTATAATATTTTTTTTACCACATATATTTGGAGGAATTAGAATGAATATTATTTTTCTAGTTTGTAAGGGGAATAACTATACAAAATTTTGGAAGTTTGCATAGTAGTTCAATACGTTCACCAACAAAAGGAAATGTGTGAAGATGAATTAAGTCAAGTACATATTATGACATAAAAAACATGATGTTATTTTATTCGTCCATTACAATAGATTACTCGGGGTTTGGGTTTGTGTTTGGTCAACTACATGTTACCTATGACCTAGAGTTGTGCATTGGCCTTTGGATAACATAAATTATCTTGGAGAGTTATATATGGTATATAAGAATTACTTGGGATTTTTTCAAGAGGAAAATGGAAACAAGAAGCACAAGAGTGAGGAAGATAATAAATGAAGGAGAATTTGGATGAAAAATATAAGAGTAGCAAGTAGAACAAAAGGAGTAGTTTAGTATAAATAGATGATAATGTGATGCAAAGGAGATGTTGTGTTTATTTTTTCCCAAAGTAGCATTATTTTATAATTTTTTTGTATGAGTTTACTATACTTATGGGATACATCCTAGAACATGAGAATTGCTATGGGTGGATGTAATTAGTTTTGGAAATCTAATATAAGAGTGATCCTAAAGAGGTTGGGTTTTCTTGTCCTTTAGAGTTTACCAAGATAAATTTTATGTCATGTGACTGTGATATCTTTGTAGTCTCTTTTTTTCTATGTTTCCATTACTTTTTCTTGTGACTATGTATGTGGATTGTCAAGATTGCATGGTTGGGAAATCCTTACTTTGGACCCTCTTACCATGACTATGCTTACGATTTTTAAGGCTTTATTTAAAATAATCATGTGGAAAAATGATTCAAGAAAAATAACATAAGACAACACAAGTAATAAAATGTATTCCTCAAAACAATCTACATCCTCCTAGATTAAGTGGAAATAGAATCTACCCTCCTTCTATTTGATTTTTTCTAGATTATGATACAATGTGGTTTTCTCAATAAACCAACATAAGCTAGGTATGATTGCAATAACAAGATGAAAAATTCAAATAATAAGGGTTTGATAATAGACTTTCTTGATGATGATGAAAGATGAGGACCTCTACTTTTAGAATTCTCAAGAGGAAAAGTCAAGGGCTAGGATAGATTGATGATGGATGGCTAAGATTCAATGAGAATTATAGTTAGGCTCAAAGATATAGTCATGTAACAAGTGTCACATGAGGGATGAGATAAATGGATTAGGGCTAGGATTAAATGGGCATGGATAATGATGAATATGGAATTAATTAAATAAATAATAAATATTTGTTTACTTAATGGGATCAAGTGAGAAAAATAAATGTTAAATAAATAATAAATATTTATTTAATTAAAGGGTAGGATATAATGTGGAAAGGATGGGAATTGTTAAATAAATAATAATTTTCTATTTACTTAATGTATTAGGCTATGGTAAAATTAAGTATGGTTGGGTAACATCAGATTTTAGGTGTCTACATTTTCCCCCTCTTTGATATGATGTTGTGAAATTGGTGTTGTATCAAAGTAGAACAAGAAATAATTGATGTGAAGGGATAAAGACTATTGGCATGATTCCCTTGTCACTGGAAGGGATAAGGAAGGATGATGATGAGGTAATGGGATTCCCCCCTTGAGAATGTAGGAAGGTTAAGAGAACACAAATATTCTCTTGAAATGGAAAGGAATGATGAGGGATACAAATAAAAGTAGATGAATTGAAATATGAATGATATGGAAGTGGAGGAAATAAAGGAGAGATTGGTTATGTTGATATGTGGAGAGAAAACCTAAGGTTTGATATAGAAAAGGAAATTATGCACCAATGTATGGGGGACCAGGATGACAATGCAACCTTTGCATGGACTTGACATTAAAAAAAGGGGTTTTCCTTGTTGATACTAGAGACCCTAAAACCTTGTTAGAATATGTAAGGAGAGGAGATTTAAAGTATGATAGTACAATTGCAAAGAAGGTAAGAAATGACCTAGTATGTAAAGTATTAATGTCCATGCTAGAAACTATTCCAACAAACAAGGTAAGGTGTTGGATATTAATATTACAAGAAGATCCAACAAACATGGTGTACAAGATAAAGATGATTCCCCACTATACACCAATCAAAACACAACAAGATATAGAAATATTTAAGTGGCCTTAAGTAGGAATAATGATGGGTAAAATATGGATCATAATATAAATAAAAAAAAGAATCATTGCTAAATGTAATATCTCTTTCTAAAAGATAGGTTAATGGTGATGATTAGGATCATGTTAGGCTCAAGGGTTCGTATGGGCATAGTTGATTGGATAGGTGACAATGATAAGAAAAGGGATATAATGAATATTTTATTTTCATCTCCTAGGCTCATTTGTGATAAGGAGTGATTTCTACTTGCAGTGTTTTCTCTTTGATCATCTATAAGTCTAAGGAGTTTCAAAGGTTATTATGGATGGGATTTGGAAACAAATAGGATGCAAGATGAAGTGGTGCATTCATGTGATTGGTAATCATAGGATGAAGAATTTATTGTTGTGTGAAGTGATGTGTGATGATGAAAAAAAATTCATGATGCTTGAAGATTGATGCATTGAATACTAAGTATATACAAGGTCGTGTCCTTGACACAATTTAGGTGCAACTTCAATATCAAATACAACAAAATAATGATGAAGGGTGGGTAATGATGGAGAAGATGGTGTGTGAAACTAATGAATAATTAATATAGGACATCATATGTTTATTATGGGTGGGTGGATTGGTAATTGTAGGTACAAAGAGAGTACAAACTATCAATTATATGCAAATTATTAATATACAATAGAGGCATAAAATAGAAAAATTAAAGGTCATAGAAATAGTGAGCCAACAATTTTTTTAGTGTGATTCACCCAATTCTTGGGATACATCCACAAACCAAAGTCCTTTTGTTCAATTAATTTACAACTAATAATATTTATAATAACATGTTACAATAGTTGTAACTTGCAACAATTGTAACCCATGATTTATACTGCTCTGCTCACCCATGCTCAACGTTACTTGCACTCATCACAACAAACCTTTTTTTATTTCCTGTCACTAAAATACGACCTACAACTTCACTATCATGTTTCACATTGGGTGATTCCACAATAATAGGTTACACTTTTTTTTTCCAAACTTGACATTGAAATCAACACTTGACTTTGTTACACCTATAGCAGCTAAACCATTAAGAATATGAAGATCAAGAAAACTTGTGATTTGTGAGATTTTGTGTGTAGATTCCAATTAGATTTTTTAAAAATAAATAAATTGTGAATCCTTTTATATAATTTTTAATAACTAATTTTTTCTACTAAACAACATTTTAAAAAAGTGATGTTTACTTCATACTGCATAAATTTTTTTTATAGAAATGATACAATTCTAAATTTTAAAATACCAAATTTTCACAACAATATCTAGTGCATGGATAATTTTTCATAATTTTTTGGTGCGTATTGTTTTTCATTAATTTTTCAAGTTAGAGTTATTATAATTTGGATAGAGGTGTACTTTGTACCACACAACTTTTTTTTATGTATTTGAATTAATTTATTCTTCTTTTGTCAGAATAAGCACATCAATACCTAGTGCACATGTATCTTTTAATTTATTTTTCCTCTATTTCCCTATTTTTCATATGTGTGAAACAAAGACCTTGATGTTCATTGAAAAACTTACATTCACAAGAAATAAAAAGTAAATATAATAATTAAATTAAATTTATTTAACATTATACATTTTGGGAAGCTTATAATAAGGGCTACATACTTACAAAATATAAACTTTAAATGAATTCATTTGATCTCCCAAAAGATAAATCAAAAGTAGTTTTTTATCAACATTTTGATAGGTGTAGAGGAGATCCATGATAGGTATGGTTTAAAATTAATGGATTTTTATCCAAGGGGATTTAATCTAAGAGGGTTTGATCAAATAGTCTTTAATTAAAATCCTTTAAGTGGAAAATTTAAATGCTCAAATCATTATGTTTTCCAAAAATATATGATTTCAAGAAAAAATCAGGATGTCCTAGTTTAGTGTAACCCATTATTGCGGCAACACCCCACACCTTGTACCAACAAAACCAAATACCACACAACTGTTCAACTCCCTCACGTGCACTAGCAACAAGCATTCCCACCATGACTATTAGAATTCAAATGTGGAATAAAAATATTCATTATTTGGATAATTTTCTAACTATTAATTATTGAAATATAATAGACAACATATTACGCCATTGATTGATATGAGAGGAAAATGCATCAAAAAAAGTGGAAAATAAATTTAAACTTTGAGTCTAATCAAGATCCACATAACAACACCCTAATCAATTCTACATTAATGGACACATTCAAAACCATTATCATCCCTATGTCTAGGCTCCAGATATTTGAAATAGGATAGACAACATTACTACACCTGTGGCAATAGTTTAAAAGGTCTCACCCTTAAATTGGAATTACTACACATCTTACAAACTTTGTCCTATAAATAAGTATGTCAGATAAAATTCTAATTCCTTAGGCATGTTTAGCCTTCTTGGAAGAATCAAGAAATTGACTTTACAAGTCATGTTTAAGCCTTATTTTCTTCCTCCCACTCTAAGAAGTCACTTTGTTCATTCTTACGGTTCTACAAAAACTAGGGTTTTGATATTTTGAACATCTAGGTTCTTAAAAGTCATAGACAAATTTATATACTATCCACAAAACCCTAACAATCACAATTTTTACGATTGATTTTCTTTTGCCTCAATAAAAAGGAGAAACCTTACTTACTCATTTATAATGTTTTGAACACGTTGATATAAAAACACCACAAAAACAAAATATTTTCCTCCAATTCTTCTTTGGAGGCTTGAGAATAATGAATACGATGGACATGATTTCGAATTCTTATCGGAATGATAGAAATTTGTCCTTTCTAGTAGTAATTGCTCGTATAAGAAAAACGAGTGAGTATCCTACAAGCCATTGGAAACTTTTCAATTTGAACTATCAATCGTGATGGGGCATAAATCACCATTCCTCTAGTGTAAAAGTGTTGAATTTTCAATGTCAAGGTTGTGCTATGAAAGGATGGTTTATTGCAACTTGTTTATTGCCAACTGTATATAGTGGGCTGGGCAGAGAGGCAAAGCACATTCGTTTATATGAGTAATGTAGAAGACACGTGGCTAGTAGCGCATTAGAATTGTTTTTGATAAGGTAGGAAGAAATAAGTTTGCGCTATCAAGACTATCGATGCTCCAATAATATAATGTTAGGTGTAAAGGTGTCATCGAGTCATAAGAATAGAACCACAATTAATATTTTAAGCTCAAATACCAGGAAACCCTGTTGGTAATCTTTAACACCATGGTCACAATGTGTCGACATAGTGCAAAAGCGTAGCTTTTAAAGTTTTTTATTTATGAAGCACACACTGAAAAGAAAAATCATGCTACAACTGAAGACCACCATCTGTCATACAATCACTGGCTTTTATATTTTGTCACATGTTCAATGAAGACCAAAGAGATCATCCGAGCCCGGTCTACTTGGAAGACACTTGTCATCATTGTGTGGTATTGGAATTTCTATCCGAGTTCATAAATAATAATAATAATATTATTATTTTTATAGTCCATGATACCAGGCGATCTGTTTTTGGGTCTACAGACAGCTTGCAGTATATGGGACTCCTCATACTCCCAATATGAGGGAAGCACCTAACTCGTGCTCCACAATACGAGGTGTACATACCTATGATATGAGGTGATGCACTACAATAAAATATTTCTAGGTATTATGTGGTATGTCGATGAATAGCATTGGTCAGAGAAGAAAGGGTACGTGGCAGCTAAGTGCACGAGTGCAACTTGAGGTTAATTCACTTTTTCAAAAGATACAAATGGGCTTGAATAGAAATAGAGACATCTTGGTATGAAAGTGGTCCCACAAGCTTCAACATTAATGCTTTGGGGTATTTTGAACAACTATTTGTTAAAGGTTTTCAGAAGCATGGATGAAATAAATTAATAACTGAATGAATATGAAAGAAATCAAAATAAATTATTAAAAAGAACACTCTCATGTTAATTAGGAATCAACAATGAATGTTTTTTCAACAAATCGGGATTAGTGTTAAGCATGGGAAAGTTTCATATATGAACTCAAAGTCAACCGTAACTACCATTATTTTGTTTGACCTCATTCATGAATGCATATGACAACTAATGTCAAGAATATAAGGGAATAAATATTACAAATTACTCTCCCAATTACACCCTAGGCATCCAAGTACACCTTTCAAGAATGTTGAAGGCACTTAAAATATACATAAGATTACAAAATAAATGTCCTTAATCCTATCAAAGGGGGTGGAGGAGTGGGGAAATAGAGGGGGAGAAGGGTTCAATCAAATAAAAATGAACCTATTAAAAGCAATAATACAATGCTCCAACATGAAAGAATTTTTTAATACCAAACTCAACCATTATTACATCAAATAAATGACTTTATTTGAGAATTTGAATCTTTAATTTTCTTAAAGTACATATCAAAATAGTTCCTCTTATTGTACCTCTAAATAACCTCTATATTCTCTACCCAAAAAAAAAACCAACAAAAATATAAATAAATTATTTAAAATATATTTTTACATTCAATTTCTCTAACATTATAATAGAAACAAATAAAAATTAACACAAGAAACTATATGAAAAAAATCTATAATTAATTACCCATTAAAAAACACTATAACAAATATTAAAATAATTTAAATCAAATTCAAAATATAACATTATAATAATATGTGATGAATTTTCACAAATCAGAAAAAACTTCCATCCAAAGTCCACATTAAACCAAAGCCAATAGAACTTTCTATTTAACTTATGTTGAATATTTGACAACATGAATTACAATGCAATATGTATTATTACGTTAAGAATATTTTCAACTCTAAAGGCATGACTTATCTCTCGAGTGGTGATGTGGGAGTTTCAAAACACAAATATAATAAATATATTTTTAATGATATATTTATATTATAATTAATGTCTAAAAAGAATTCCACCCTCAAAGGGAGGTGTCCATGTCAAGCAATGTAAGCACACATGCCCAAATCAAAAACAAGTTGTGCTTTGATTTTTAACAAAATATTAAAAATCTAAATTAAATATAGATAGCAAAATATGGAGAACATTTTATAGTTTAAAAATGAGAAATATTTATGATATTATTTAAATTTGTAATTATTGTATAAAATTTATAATGATATGATTGAATACGAAACATGGATTTATTTTGATGTCTAGTAAGGGAGTTTTACACCAATTTTTTTTTTTGTAGGTTCCTATATTAAATAGACTTGATCCATGCAGATGTGAGAGTAGGTATGGGAGAATGTACATTTGACAACCCATCTAATTTATAGGGGCTTGAGTTTATAGTAGATTAGAAATCAATAAATATGCACTAAGATGTGTAAATATAAACAATTTGACTTTTGCATGCTCTCCAAGTGAGTGGTTATTATAAAAAATATTTTTTGTAATTAATAAGTGTTAGTGTACACATAGGCATACAAATGGATTACTTAAGCCTTCTTAGGTGTCTTTATGCTTAGGTGTCAAGTAAATGGTCTTTGACACCTCTTGCTATCTTCGTGGGTGGTTATCCGCCACCACTCCATGTTAAGGAGTCTTTCCCTTCATTCATGGGAAGTTAGGAGTCTCACCCTATCCTTGTGGTAGGTGATTTGCCACCACTCCACTGCTATCCACATTTTGTGCATCTTGGTTTCCTTGTACTTTCCTATTTAATATTTCTCTTTCTACCAATCTATAAGCTGGTTTTTACATCATTTTTTGCTTGTGCAATATCTCCTTGATTCTAAAATCCTTCATGGTATCAGAGCTTAGGGGGAGGTAGTTTCAAGCCAGTAAAATGAACCAATTGTATTGTTTTTGTTTTAGAATCCATTACTCTCTGTCACTATTGTAATTTGTAGCAAGATTCTCTTTAGCATCAACCCACACAGTGGTAGGGATCCTTAACAAATATTGGAGGGTCTTGTCTTTATTTTTGCAGGCAACCATCTATGTTTTTTTTAACATAATAGGATAGGCACAGTAAAATAGACATGTGTTTATTTTGAAAGCCCAAATCTAAGCAAGCAAAATGAGCAGTAATGTGTTGATCCATGCAGAACTGTGGGACATATTTGGCACCATCCATTCACCATTCTTTTTCTCTCTGCTACGACCTGATTTTATCTTATGTGTCATTGTGGGGACAATTTTGTTAGTGTTAGTTTCTTTCTAGTTTTCTCTATAAATGGTTGTTTTCTCCATAATCAACAGATAACTGTTTAAGCTAACTTAAGCAAACAATCTATTTCTTTTTCATGTGATATGCAACTAAAGAAAACTATTGTTAAGTTTTCTTTCACCGCCCTTATCACCATAGGAGAAACCTGTTTCTTTTTCATACGATATGCAACTAAAGCAAACTATTGTTAAGTTTGATTTCCACCGCAATCTCTTTGCTACAATTCTTATATGTAACTTTCTTGGTGCATTGTAATTAATTTGGCTAATAGAATCATTAATTCTATTTTGCTCTGTCTTTTTCTCTTTTTTTCTATCTGCAAACTTTTATTTCTTTTTCCAACAAGATCTATACTTTCTTTTGTAGGTTTAGCAAAAATTTTACATGGTATCAAAGCTTAGGGGAGCTAGGAAGAAGGAGAATAAACTTTTTTTTTGTAGTAATTGAAGATTAGAGCTATTGACAAGAATGGAATTTCAAGCCTCTGCACATCTGTCACCATATAACTATTACGAATGGAAGCCAAAGATTCTACTTCAACTCAGAAGTAGAGGCTTATTTCGAATAGCCATGGAAATATATTCTCCTATGCTTATCCATCTCTCCATAATTTTTGTTTCATGTTGAAGCATGGAAAACTCCAAATGAGGTTTACACTATGCTAGAGACTCTATTTGGGAAGCAAGACGAAATGTGGGGTCACATCCTTCAAAATGAGCTCAACTTACTAGATCTAGGCAAATTTGAAAATATTCGAGAATTTTTCACAATGTTCAAGGCCTTATTACTCTAGCTAAAAGGATGCAGAATCAACAAATCTCAACAAGAAAGAAAATTAGTTCTTGCTATTTTGTCAAAATTGGGTCCAGAATATGTTGTATTTGTCTCAACTTTTCACATAATCAAACTCACAATAGAAGCAAATTGGAAGATGCCCACACTCGATAAATTTTGAGTCCCTGATACATGAGAAAGATAAGCTCATAAAGATGGGTACATTAAAAAATTCCAAAGCTCATGCTCTTACTGTGCAAACAAGTGGGAAGAACAGTTCAAAACCTAATCAGCAATCCAAAGGCAAAGGGAAGAAGGAACCAAATCCAAGAAAGGGAGACAATCTCAAACCTCCAAATGAATCTTCTAGGTCGAAGGAAAAGGACAAAAGGGAGAAATCAAAGTGCAGCTATTGCAACCATGGTTACCATCCAGAATCATCATGCATGAAGAAGATCATTGACCTCATGGAATATACACTTCAACAAAATAATCTTGGTAGCTTTATTCCAAAAAGTGTCAAGAAGAAGAAGGAAGATAAGGCACCTAAAGAAAGAGGTAATGCACATGCATTAATTTCTATTCATTCTTCTCCAGATGCATGGATCCTCGACTCTGAAGCTTCACACCACATGGCAGCTACAAAAGATGTTCTCTCATCTTTGGAACCATATGATGGTCCTCCTATTCCCATGGGAGATGTCTCTTCATTAGAGGAAACTAGAAAAGGGAGGGTAGAGCTTGGAATTGGAAGTTTTGAGAATGTCCTGCACATTCCAAAGCTTTCTGTCAATCTCTCTCTGTCTATCAAATGACACATATTGGCACCAAAAGGAGAGTTGAATTCACCCTAGATGTGGTGAGCATATTTGACATGCAAGACAACTCCAAATTTTTTGTTGGTAAGGAAAATCATCAATCTCATTTGTACACTTTTTCTAACTTTGAATTGCAACCTCATATTCCACTTTATTACTAACGCATTCAAATGATGAAAATAGAATTTGGCATGAAATATTTGGTCATTTAAACTTAAGATACATGCAACAACTTACCTAACAGGGGATGGTGAAAGGATTGCCTACCATAGAATTTTCTAATGGAATATGTGAAGGTTGTGATTTTGGAAAGCATCCACAAGAAAAGTTTCCAAAGGGGCATGCATGGAGAGCCTCTTCTCCCTTAGAGCTAGTTCATAGTGATCTTATGGGCCTATTTCCTAATCCTTCCGTGAGCCAATCCAAATATGTGCTAACATTCATTGATGATTGCACACGATATACCTGGGTGTATTTTCTCAAATTCAAGTATGTAGTGTTTGAGCATTTCAGGATTTTCAAAGCTCATGCAGAGAAGTAGACAAGGAAAATGATCAAGATCCTTCACATAGATAATGGGGGGGATTATGTCAACAATAATGTCTGAAATCTTTGTGATGAAGCAAGAATACAGTTTTAGAACATAGTTCCTTACACTCCACAATAGAATGGGGTAGCTGAGAGGAAGAACCAATCTTTGAAAGAGATGTCCAGTTGTATGTTGCATGAAAGGTATCTTCCCTCCAAATTGTGGGTTGAAGCAATCAACTGTGCTTCATACATACAAAATAGATCTCATCAGAAATCTATCATAGGAAAAACACCTTTAGAAGCATGGAGTGGCATGCAACCAAAAGTCACACATTTTTGCATCTTTGGATCACATGCATGGGCCCATATTCCAGTTGAAAAGAGAAAGGATTTGGAGTGTCAAATCAAATAATGCATCTTCGTTGGATATCCAAATGGCATAAAGGGATACCGACTACTAGATCTTTCAACAAAAACAATCTTACTTGAGAGAAGTGTCTACTTCGAAGAAAGTTCCCTGCATGCATCTCAAGATAAACATGCTACCACCTTTGTGTTTCCTCCTCTTACAAATTTCAGAGAAGGACATAAAATCATGCAAATCTGATTTCAGATATTTCTAAATTTGATTTAGAGGAAGATGAGCATGCATGTTTCGATCTACAACCAAATCCTGATTGGGCTTCTGGCGATGATTTAGTATCCCCTATGAGAAATCAAAGAACAAGAACCTTAAATGAGATATATGAAGCTCTTCATGCACTCTCAACTACCAAACCCATCATTCCATTGCATGCCTATGTGGCTCTACAATCTGATCCTCAAACTTTTGTAAAAGTTGCAGGTAATCCTCTTTGGGAAGTTGTCATGGAGGTGGAGTACAACTTGATCATAGCAAACCAAACTTGGGACCTTGTTCCTCTTCCTTCTAATCGCAATCTTGTCAAATGTAAGTGGGTCTATAGAAAAAATAAATTAGAAAATGGACATGTGAGTAGATACAAAACATGATTGGTAGCCAAAGGCTTTCAGCAAGTTCATGGCATTGATTATGATGAGACTTTTGCTCTAGTAGCAAAAATGGACTCCATTCAGATGGCTCTTGCCATTGTAGCAGCAAGAAGGTGGGAGGTTCACCACATGGATGTGAAGAAATTTTTTCTTCATAGTGATCTCAAGGAAGAAATCTACATGGAGCAACTACAAGGGTATGTAAAAAATTCATCTTTAGTATGCAAACTCAAGAAGTCACTCTACAGCCTCAAGCAGGCACTAGAGCTTGGTATGCTAAAATGGACTCTTATCTCTTGTCTCAGAATTTCATGCGATGCAAATCTGATCCAAACTTTTATTTGATGAGAACAATTGACTCTTTATTGATAATAGTGGGATATTTGCAGGATCATGATGGGCCAAAAGGTGGCGATATGATGGGTATGTGGCTAACGACTTTTTCTTTACCCAAAATTGATGAAATGAAAAGGGTTTTTAAAGGAGATTCTTAACTTTCCACCAATATAAATTATGCTTTACTTTGAATTTAATAAATAATTATTATTCATTTTCTATTTGAATCACGACTAAAGTCCTAATTGATAGGCTAATTGGAAAACATCTATAGCTTTCAAATGGTATCACATTTTTTGAATTTGAAATGTGTGCCACATTCTATGCTTCACATACTATAAAATTAAAAATGGAAAAATGAATTTCATGAATTTTTTACCAAATTAAGGTGGCCACACATATGAGTTTTAATATTTTCTAAAATTTGAAATAAAAAATTCATAATTAATTATTCACATGGGAAAAAATTATAGAAAAATATGCATCACATCGAGACATGAGTCCTCTAATTATATCTAAAATATTATAAAATAATATTATCATTCTATTGTGGTTAGGGTGGTCAGACAGACACCTACTTCTTATTTTTCCCCTAAAATTTAAATACTACTGCATTGAAATTTCAAATTTTCACCAAATAGATATTTAAAAAAAAATAAACCTAGTAGTTTAAAAACTACGTTCAATTTGCTACATATTCTATTCTTACATATTTTAGAAATAATATAGATAACTTATTCAAATTTTTAAGTCAAGTTGCCTAACTTTGATTTTTCTAAACTTTTTGCCACTTAAGGGCCTGTTTTTTCCATGATGATCCTACACATACCCAATGCTTTATGTAGATGATCTACTAATAATAGGTAGTTCAGCCACATCCATTGTTGAAATTAATTATGCTTTGCATGCTAGATTTTCTATGACAGACATGGGTCTCCTACACTTTTACCTTGGACTTGAAATCATCCAAAAAGAATCAGGAATCAATGCTACTGGATCCAAGTATGTGAAAGATCTTTTTTTTTGGTTTCACATGACTGACTGCAAGCCAACAACCACACCTTTCTTATCATGGGTAAAGCTTGAGGATGGAAAAGATACACCACTAGTTGATTGCACATAGTTTCGTCAGCTTGTAGGGAGTCTTCTTTAGCTCAGTCACTCTCATCCAGATCTCTCATATGCAGTGGGGGTTGTTTCCAGATACATGCAAGAGCCACATGAGCTACACTGGAAGGTTTCCAAGCTTATACTTTGATATGTTCAGGGAACCATTTGCTATGGGATTCATTATTCAACAAGTTGTATTTTGCATTTCATTGGCTACATTGATTCTGACTGGGCTGATGATAACATTGATCACAAGTCTACTTCTGGATATGTTCTTAGTTTGGGATAAGGCCTTATTTGTTGGTCAAGCAAAAAGCAATTTGCAATTGCTTTATCATCAACAAAACCCGAATATAGAGGTGCAGTCAACATTACCAATCAAGCCATTTGGCTGCAAAACTTCCTAACTGAGCTTGATATCCTCTTCCATCATTCGACTGTCATTTGGTGTGACAATCAAAGTACACTAAAGCTTTGCAAAGATCCCATACAGCAGCAGCAGACTAAACACATCCAAATCCAAATACATTTCTTTCATGAATTGATAAATGATGGAGTCATCGACTTGCAGTATTGTGCCCATTCATAACAAATTGCCAACATCTTCATGAAGACATTCACTGAGTAGAAGTTTCACATTTTGTGAGATCTTCTTGGGGTGAAAAACACTACAACAAAATAGCTGCCATGCACAATTAGTGTATATTTTTTTTGAGGAGTGTTTTGTTTCCCATAGGGTTTTCTCTCTTTCTTCTCTTCTATCTCCTTAGTTAGACTTAAGGGGGGCTGTTAGCGTTAGTTTCTTTCTAGTTTTCTATGTAAATGGTTGTTTTATCCATAATCAACGGACAATCAATGGATAGCTCTCTAAGCTAACTTAAACAAACAGCCTATTTCTTTTTCATGCGATATGCAACTAAAGTAAACTGCTGTTAAGTTTGCTTCCACCACCATTATCACCATTGGAGCAACCTGTTTCTTTTTCATGTGATATGCAACTACAACAAACTGCTGTTAAGTTTTCTTTCCACTGCAATATCTTTGTTGTGGTTCTTATATGTAACGTTTCTTGGTGCATTGTAATTAATTTGGTTAATAGAATCTTTAATTCTGTTCTGCTCTGTCTTTTTTCTCTGTATTTCTATCTGCAAGCTTTTCTTTCTTTTTCCAGCAAGATCTACACTTTCTTTTGCAAGATTAGCAAAAAAATTACAGGTTTGAGGTGCAGCAGATTGCATAAGTTGTAGCCTTCATGTCATGTGCACTCCAAACTGCATCTGCGCTACCTCCAATCATCAGGTCGCGAGCTTTGTTGGAAGGTGTCAGAAATCCAACATTATTCACTGCGTCCACTCCCTTATTAATCCATTATTGGTGTATGGTCAAACACCCATGCTCATGCCTTTATTCTGGTTTGCATCCACTCCATTATTCTGTGTTGGAAAGGATGTGTAGGCCATGATTTTCATCAGAAATCTGGTGATTTCTTCCATTATTTGTTGTGTTCACTCCTCAGGCGTCCATTTCCTCTATTTAAAGACCGATTCACTTGACTCAGGCCCCAACTTTTTGCACAGAGAAAGGCGTTTGATCTACAGTTTGGAAGCTACGTTTCTGCCAAATAAAGCTGTTATTGAAATCAGAGGTTGCGCCATCAACATTCAGCCTTACAAGGCAGTCAAACAGCCACACCATCCTCCTCATAGCTGTCACTAGAGATAAGTGGAGATGCATTTGGGATTAGAAGCAATTTTAAAGACCAAATTCACTATGTAAAGTCAAGTGGGTTCAATCGCACTCACATAAAGTGCCAAACTAACCCATTTTTCTAATTTTGCTCATGCACTAAAACTATAAAGTTCCAAAACAATGTAGGGGTGAAAAACTAATCAAGCGGGGTTGTCTTGTCTTTTGTTCTTTTTTTACAAAATGGACCTAATCCTAACTCCATTTAACTATTATGAATGGAAGCAATCAATGGAGATAAAATTCAAGAAACTAGGATTGCATTGGGTCACTATGGGTTTGGAACCTAAACCAACAACTGTTGCAGAAAAACACAAATGGTTTAATCAAAATGATGAAGCCTATGGTACACTATATATGTCTCTTTCATCCAACCTTCTCTTTCACATTGCTTCCACCACTACACCTAATGAAGTATGGACTACATTAAAAAAATATTTTGGAAAACAAGATGTAATGAGAGGACATTAACTGGAGAATGAACTAATAAGTCTTAATCCACAAGACTTTAACACAATTCAGGACTTTTCCACTAAGCTGCATTTGCTAAGGTTTCAACTGAAACAATGTGGGATTGAAAAATAGGATGATCAATTGATTCTAAGTGTCTTGTCAAAGTTAGGTCCTGTGTATTCACTATTTGTTTCAACTTTTCATGCAACAAAGGATGCCCTTGGTACATGCTTCACTATACCTTCTGTTTCAAATTTTGTTGTTTCTCTTACAAAGGAGCAAGACAAACTAATTGAAATGGGTACAATGAAGACATCTCAGCCAAAGGCTCTTATTGCAAATGAACAAAAGGTTTCTCCACCTAAGTTACATAAACAACCTAAGGATCATGTAAAAGACACCTAATCACAGAATCCATTTTCCTCTTCAAAAGGGAAGAGTTTTAATGAAAGGCCTACTTGTACTTATTGTAAAAAGCTTGGAGATGAAGAAAGCAAATGCTTCAAAAAGGATCAAGATGAGTTAAAGAATCTACTTAAACAACCTCAACTTGAATTGTTTAAAATTAAGGAAAGTGGCTCTTCTAATGTTGCATCAACACATTAAATAAATTAGAGGAAGGTAATGGTATGACACTTCTTGCTTCAACACATCATACTTCACATATGTGGCTTCTTGATTCAAGGGCTTCACACCACATGGTTGCCTCTAAGGAGTTGTTTTCTACATTTGAGCCATGTTCATTCCCTTCAATTCTTGTGGTGAATAAAGCGTATATGACAACTTATGGAAAATGATCCATTGATTTTGGTGAAGGGACATTTCATAATGTAATTTATGTTCCATCTTTATCCACCAATCTCCTTTCCATTTATCATATCACACAAACTGGCTCAGGGAAAACTGTTAAGTTCACACCCACTTTAGTGATTATCAGAGATTTGTAGAGTAAGGCCATCATGGCTTTAGAGTGTATTCTTTTTCTTGCTTGGGTCCTTCCAACTTTGATGATGGTATGAGTATAGATGACACTAATACCTTCAGTCTTTATTCAGGAGACTTTGTTTGGTTGTTTACATCTTAGAGTTGTATCCTCCTCATTAGTTCCCACACCTATTGATATTATCTCTTCTTCATCTACTGCTTCGTTAGCTTTGAGTGTTCCATCATCCTTGGTTTCTCATGATTCAGGATAGCAGGATCAACACATATATGTTACTGATGCAGTTGATTTGGATGACTACTTGGCAGGCATATCATACTTGTTTAATGAGTTCCATTTTACAAAGTTGGTAAACAATTTTGATGATAGACATGCTATTATCACCTTGGAGGATGTTGTTCCTCTATCTCTTGATAATATTCTGATTCCACAAGTTGTTTTACTACACTTTGAGAGATTTCATTGCAATCTCCGAGTTATGTGCAGCATTCAGAGACTTATGTTCTTCTCACTTGGGAAGATATTATGCACCTTTCTACAGTTTTCCTTCTTCCACAAGGAAGACATGTTCGAATTTTTTGGATCACTTTCAATATTCTCCATCAAGCATCACTTAGAACTACAGGATCCATCATCTTATAGAGAGAGCACTCTAGTCTCTCTCTTTCTCTCCTATGGGGGGAATATCTCTTGTACTTTTGTGATAGAAGTAGTTCTTGGGGGGTCTTGAGTGCTTCTTCTATCTTTCTTCTTCTTTCACTTGTACATTGTTTTGTCTATCTTCTCTTTTGGAGAGGAGTTTTGTTCTCATTGGGTTTTCTCCCTTTCTCCACTTTTTGAGAAAGTTATTTGTACATGGGCTCCTAACATGGCCTAGTAGCTGGGACCCATCTTTATCATGCCCACCTAAGTTATGCTTAAGGGGGGCTGTTGGTGTACACATAGGCGTACACATGGCTTACTTAAGCCTTCTTAGGTATCTTTATGCTTAGATGTCAAGTAAATGGTCTTTGACACCTCTCGCTATCTTTGTCGATGGTTATCTGCCACCACTACATGTTCAAGGAGTCTTTCCCTTCATTCATGGGAGGTTAGGAGTCTCACCCTATCCTTGTGGTAGGTGATTTTCCACCACTCTACTCCTATCCATATTTTGTGGATCTTGGTTTCCTTGTACTTTCCTATTTAAGGTTGCTCTTTCTATCAATCTATAAGTTGGTTTTTATATCATTTTGTGCTTGTGTAATATCTCCTTGATCCTAAAATCCTTCAATAACAAAAGTGTATATTTTAATTTGAAATGACTTGCATTTGGATCAACTTGTCATATATTGCAAGTGCACTAACATGTATTTTATCCTCCTTCGATGATAAACTATACGTGCACAATTGAACATATATTAATGCTTGTGAAATACTTTATTAGTTTTTTAATTATTAAGTATTGATCACTATTAGAGAACTAATTGAAAGGTTAGAAGCATGAAAGATGTGTGGCTACTAGACCCTCACCCATAAAATATGACAAATTAACAAATTATCTTTAAAAAGTATTCAAATAGAAAGAACAACATATCTTTAAATGAGATGACAATGATAGATATTAAAATATATTAATGCTTGTGAAATACTTTATTAGATTTTTAATTATTAAGTGTTGATCACTATTAGAGAACTAATTGAAAGGTTAGAAGCATGAAAGATGGGTGGCCACTAGACCCTCACCCATAAAATATGACAATTAACAAATTATCTTTAAAAAATATTCAAATAAAAAGAACAACATATCTTTAAATGAGATGACAATGATAGATATTAAAATTAAAAGGTCGCTACACTCCATGCCTTGTCACGCAAGCTAAGCCCTATGTGAAGAGCCATGCATTGACATAACTACCCATTTTCATTAAATGGCTCACTTTTATTATAGCCGAAATATTATGGTAACAAACAAAATATACGCCATCATATATAAAGACTTGAGAGGAGAATACAATCTTGCCATTAGCTTCTTCCTCGTTTCCAAGCCATTTTAGTCGTCCACCAATAAGTAGACACTATACTGGTGTCCACTGCGATTTGGGGTTGCTTATTGGAGTTCCATCACCTATATGCATAGCATAACGAGCGTACGTGCTGATGAAAATTTCTTACATGGGTATAATTCAAGCGCTAAACTATGTTTCTATCCTTTGAATATTGAAGGCCACTAAGCCTGTTAGATGTGATCTCTAATTTGTCTTCGATATGTCCTTTCCCAACAACCCACTTTTTGTTGTTTTTGCTACAAGTTGGTAAGCGTTGGGTTTATTTGGGGTGAGTATATCCTGCGCACCTGTTGAAGAATATGCTATATATTTTCACTAACAGAGGGAGATAAAGCATTGGGACACAAGCCGTTCTCGCAGGAATGGATATCTTTCTCTTCCCTCGTCTTTTTCCTCTGTTGTCACCACCTCTGAGCCTTTCTATTTTGCACATTATTTGGTTCATTTCCTCTATTTAGTTCTTCTCACTGTTGATCAAATCCTTCTGTTAGGTTAGCACTTTCCACATTTTCCTCCTCAACTTCTTAAGGGTGCGGGGAGTGGAACCAATTTAACGCGCTTTTGTTTTTTTGCTTTGATGGGTGTCATAAACTGTTCCAAAGCTTAATTTGGGTACAAGGAGAAAGGATGCCGACAAGTGTCGTGGAGTCTGGCGTAACACTTGTCAATTGTGTTTGCTTCAAAGTTTCTAAGCCTTTTCAACAAATTGGTTTGGTGGATACCCTCCAATCCTGTTATTCCATGAGAACACATTTCCTGAGGAATTTTCACCGTTCTTTCTGTTTGCCTTCCTCATAATTTTTAATTTTCTTTATTTACAATCTGACCCTTGTAATATTTAGCATGAAATTCTTTGATGACATTGAAATCTTCACGATACAACGATTTCTATTTTCTTTTTGTAACATTACGATTCGAACCTAAAAACTTGTCAATAACTATCATTGTTTTTCTAGTTTGGATGATGATTTATCCACAATTGTATTAAGGATTTTAAACACCAGTCTTTGCTTTCAGTAACTGGGATTAAAGTAGAAGAGTGATAACAGAAAAGAATCACTTTGTTAGCAGCATCAACTAGAGAGCATATGGTACTAGTAGGCATAGCTCCCACAGTAAATGAAGGAACAAGGGAAGAGTGAGGTCCTTGAAGGAGATTGTTCCTATGAAAACAACATGATCATAATCATCCATCTCCCTCAATGCCTATATCATGGTCCATGGTCCATGCCCATACTACTATTAGTTGCTTGAAAACTAAGTTCGTAAAGGGCTACAACTTCCTTGACAAGGTCCTTTACACTAAAAGAAGGAGCATGGGTGCACTCCCAAGGTATGAAATAATGAGACAAGAAGGAAACCCTAGTCCAAAGAAACAATAATCACTTTGAAAAAGCCATGCTCAAAATTGTACTTCTAAGTTGAGAAGGCAAGGATATAAACTCTCATAAAAGATCACTCCAAGGCAAGGCTTAGGGCCTGAGCTTGCATTTTGACAAGTGTCTAATCATATATCAAGCACATGTGCATCCTCCTCATTGACTCCTCCCCTCTCATCTTCAAAATCTAAATGTACCTCCAAATCATCCTAGCCTTTGCCCTTGCTCTTTGTCCATTCAAAATATGTTTTTCCACCCTCCACAATTTTATCTAAATAAATTGAATGCAAGAACTATTTCCATACATCTTAGAATAAGAATTTTATAGCAAAGCAACACAAAGAATATAAAAGGTTGAACTTCATTACTACATATTGAAATCAATATAAAAAATTGTACGAGAAAAAAAGTCCAATAAACTTGTATAATAGTAGTGCACAAAGAGTGAGAGAATAAAACAATGAAAGAGAAAAAATGCATAATACATAATATTTCACCTATGAAAATTATCAAAAATAAAAAACATAGGAAAGTAACTTTCTTCACTATTGTATAAAAAACTTAACTATTCAGAATACAATAATAAAGCCCTTAATCCTCATGTATGTGTGAATTTTAATATGTATATCAACAAATACTCTTGCAATTTACATGACTGCTTTGAAATTATGACGAACTGAATAAAAACTCAAAAAAAAATCTAGAGCAATCACCAATAGTTAACTCTATTCAACAATTAAGCATAAAAAATACACAACACATCTCCAATACAAACTAATTCTAAAAATGAAAGGTTGAATATTCTTGATTATCATCCACGAGTTATTGCCTATATATTTATTCAATGTGTAATATTTTTGGAAAACATCATATATTTTGGCTTTCCCTGGCCTGGAAAGCATCACTACACTTTGCAAACATGAACATGAATGCATGCTAAATGAGTTACAAGATTTTTTCAGAAAGAATATTTTGCAATGGGAAGATCCTAAATGTTTTTTTTTTTTTGTTAAAGACGAAGTTTACAATTTTCAATCAATATTGTCTCAATTTAAAATTTGCAGCTTTATTTGTTCTTGCAGGAATACATATGTTCTTTCAGATCATGCCAGCATTGCAACACTATTGTTATTTTCCTTAACAGAAAGCACTGTTACAGTAGGACGCGAAACTGATTAGCACATAAAGATAGAAACCCATTACAAACATTATGTGAATAATAATATGCAAAGAGGGGACACAAATAAAACAGTATTTTAAAGACCCGGGTCTGTTCTTTTATAGTTATAAACTTAGGAATACAAAATATTCGTTATACTAAATAAGTATTAAAAATTGAAACAGCAAGCAAAACATAAATTGTTCATTTTATTCATAGGTATTACATATTTATATGAGAAAAAGATTCAATAATTTTTTATAATCATGGTAATTACATTGACAGTTAATTAGAGCTGTTAAAAAACAAACTGGAGATAATTAAATAGAACAGAAACATACTAGACAACAATCTCAACTCCTCTAAGATACATGATGACTTATTCAAACTATGTTGGAGTGTATGTTTCAACAATAAGCTCCAGAACCAAATTGCTTAGGAAAGGTCTGTGACTCATCTTGGTTTAGAGAGATGAGCCTTCATAGTTTCCTATTGCGGAAGGGAGGAACCAAAAACTTCAAAGTTATATCAATCCACTTGAAGTACTTAATTCTCCAGTTTCTTTTCAATACAAGCAACAACACTACCCCAGCAAAGCCCATACCATGAGACAAACCCAGTCCAATCCAATACCATGGTATTTCCTCTTCGTTGGAGCCTTCATCGTGAACAACAAAATCAGGAGGCGGAGGAGAAAATTTTGGCCAAGAGCAGTTCCTTGGAAGTGGACATCCCCATAAATTTTGATTTTCCGAATAGGATGACTCTTCAAATGTTATCATCTGTCCTCCTTGTGGTATGCCACCAGAAAGGTTGTTGGTAGAAAAATTCAAAGATGCCAAAGAGCTCAACGACTGAAGCTGCCAAGGGATATTTCCTGAAATCCTGTTTGCAGAAAGGTCCAAAGACTCTAGCTGACTCATTTCCCCAAAACTACTTGGAATAGTCCCATTAAGATTGTTCATTGATAGATTGAGATACCTCAGCCCCTTCAACTTTCCAATATCAGATGGAATGCCTCCATTCAATTGATTCCGCGAGAGATCTATGAATCTCACGGTGGAAAGTACATATGAGTAATGCTGGTTTGTACCTTTGATAATCATATCTAAATCATCATAATAAGATCCCACATAGTCAGCTGGATAGTCAAGAGCCTCATAACTTTCATTCAGCAAATTACCATATTCTGTCGTTAGGGCCATGGCTTGCAATGATACAATGTCGTGTGGAATAAAGCCTGATATATTGTTGGATGAAAGGTCTAAAATATGGAGCTGCTTTAATTGGCCAATATCGGAAGGAATGCTACCTGTGAAATGGTTTCCCTTCATCACCAACACTTGTAGAGCGGAGAGATTCCCAATTGATCTTGCAGGAATCTCACCTGCAAATAAGTTGTTCCCAATATCAATTATTTTTAATTTCTCACAATTTGATAACCAGGATGGAAATACCCCACCTAACTTATTATTGCGGGCGACCAAGGACCAGGGGCACAGCCCGTGGGGTATGCTTCCCTGCAAATTATTATATGCTAGATTTAGAATTAGAAATCGAGAATTGTTGGCATAGCATTGGGGAATGGTTCCATCAAATTTGTTGTTTGCCAGATTTAACTTTCGAAGTCCCGTCAAACTGCATAAGTTTGGAGGAATATTGCCAGTAAATGAATTGTCATTGAGCATCAGTACTATAAGATCGGGGGGCCATACAGATGACATGGGTCCAGAAAACGAATTCCTAGACAAATCCAAGAGACCCATCACATAAGTTGAATTTTTGAGATTAATGGTACCTTGCAGATGATTTTTAGAGAGATTTAGGGATGCCAAAGGACTGGTATTCCATAGCCAATGAGGTATTTCTCCAACAAGATTGTCATCAACCAAAGTCAAGTCCTCCAGTGAGAACTGAGTTGAAAGCCATTGTGGAATAGGGCCATCAATGTTACATGATGTCAAATCTAAGTATTCTAACTGAAACGGAGGGATCCAAGTTGTACCAATTTTTAATGCGCAATTAGATAGATACAAATCTCTTAGCTTGGGAAGGTCATCAAACAATTTTTCTGAAATTGTTTGATTGTAGTTCAGTGAGAGTGAGAGTTCCTCCAGAGAGGATGGCAGTCGCCAGGAAAGAGTGCTATCATTGAATGCATTTCCCTTAGCCGCGAGTTCAATAAGGGAGGACATCGCAGCAAATGAAGAAGGAATAGCCCCACTTAGTTGGTTGAAGGAAACATCCATGAAATAAAGCAACGAGAGATTACCCAATGAAAATGGGATTTGACCAGACAATTGGTTAGAAGATATACGCAAGTTTCTCAAAGAAAAGAGATTGCCCACAGAGGACGGTATGCTTCCAGTCAGTTGATTGGAATGAAGCCAGATAACACTTAAAGAAGAAAGATTGCCCAGACAAGATGGTATACTTCCCCTAAATTGGTTGGACCCAAGGTAAAGTTCTCTAAGTTTGGTCAGCAGACAAATGGTAGAGGGTATCATCCCACTCAACCTATTAATAAATAAATCAATAATCTCAAGATAGGAGAGATTACCCAAGCAGGGAGGAAGGGTACCTGTTAATCCAGTGCTAGTCAATTCGAGGACGGTGAGAAAATGAAGCTTGCATATCTTATCAGATATGATGCCTCCATAGATCTGATTTGGACCAAACAATACAACAGAATTTACATGGCCAGTGTGATTATCGCACGATATGCCTTCCCACAGGGTGCAACAATCAGTTCCATTCACCCAGGAAGGGAGAATAGAATGAGATTCATTCCAGGCTGCTTTGATGGAAAGAAGAGCTTCAGATTCCAGTGGATGACATTTGGCGAGACAGAGACATGGCCCTGTCGAGAGGATAGCAAACACTAAAACAATAATAATAAAGTTAAATGGAGGTACAGCCATTGAAGCAATAGAGTTGCCAGAGGGAGATTCTAGAAAATTGTTTGATTAATAGCAAAACAGAGTATATGTAGAGAGAGGAAACGGCTTTAATCTCTTTAGTGAATATCTCGATTCCTAAGTCTGCAATAACTCGGAACTCCGTCTCCAATGACCCTTGACTGCAGTGTGAAAGCACGGGAGCAAATAGGATCAGATACCCTGAAATTCCACGACATAAATGATAAGGTTTCTTCCTTGGAACCCATCTAACGCGGAAAGGTAAACTCTGAACTTTTCTCTACAGCCGCCCTCGTAAATATCAATCGTATGGAAATTGAAGACCCGAAAGTCTTTCCTAACTTATGGAAATGATACAGGAATGACGTCTGTTGAGCTCTTAAAGTCAACTTTCATTCCACAGTATGCAGGCTATGTCAGAATTTATTATTTCTGCCCGTGCTGTAAACTATAGTATTAATTGACTTAATATTTTTTTATATGACTAGCACTTGCATTAGGGGTGCAAGGGGTGCAAGGGTTACATCGATAGGAAAATATATAGAATTAAACATAAAAAAGAACTGTAGTGTCAAATATATAAAATTTTGTTTGAATTATATACAAATTATTTGTAATATACATTTGGAGATTAGAAATTGAATGTTAGATTTGAAACAAGTTTAATTGTGATTTGCAGATTTTAAAAGATGTATGACATAGACAATCAATGTTTGCTCAAATGTAGTTACAGAGACCAATTAATTTATTTTGGACTTTTTGTACTTGAATATTCTCTCTATTTTAATTGGCCTTGTTTTGTAGTTGATGAATGCAGTGGGTATTCTATTCCGTTTATTTGTGGGATTTGATCTAAGACATATATTAAGCCAACAAATGATAGCAAGAACAAAGGTGCTTTGTCCATGAGCTCCAACTACTGGTTGTCTGAATGAGTTGGACAACTATGCTTGCCTCTTTTTAACCTATAAGTTGGCACACAAGATGCAAAATATAAATCCTAGCTACCCGAAAATGCTTAATAAAGAGAAGATTGTCAAATTAACTTTATCTGCACCAGATGGATTTGCACTAAATATAATACTGTCTGCACATCACACTGTTATTTATTTTTCTCTTTACAATATGTGTTTTAATTGGAATAGACTGTCGTGGACTGCTCTTTTTTTAAAAAAAAATTATGCTCAAGAAAACAACATGCTACAATCTATAGGAGAGGCACCTTTTTTGGTAGTAATAACATATAATTTATGAAGTAAATATCTGAATCTGTTGCAACTTCTAGACCATAGTACATAGTGTTGAACAGGCTTTACAAAATCTTCATGACAATCTTCTAATTCCTAATGATTGCAAAGGCATGTTCATATACAAAGCTTCAAGATACTTACAAGCCATAAACAATTTTGAACCTGATTTTTTTTCATGCCACCTAAGCATATAATAGAAGAAATTGGATGTTCCATTCCCCATCTTACTTTGGAATGTCATCCATGCATTTAATTATCCTTTAAAGCAGTGATGAACTCCACTTTTAGGAGCCCAAAAAAGACCTCTATATGATCCTTTTTTAACCTAGTTTGAGAGTTGCGGTTAGATCTTTTAAATTGTGTTTATCAATTTAAATAGGCCATGATCCAATTGTTGTCGAATATCACCACAAATTTTTTAGGACAAGCATATCTAGCTCTGGAACTCATAGTTGCAGTGCCTAAGTCAATTTAGCCAAGAGATGCATGCAATTGTTGCATACATATCCTGTCTCGACTCTTTTCAGGGAAAATGAAAATACACTTTCCTTCAATCAAAGTGTAAAGCAAGAGATATTTCAAGTTATGCACAGGGAGTAGATGATCAAGTTAACTATTCATGACATAAGATTAGAAATATATTGTTGTTGTAGATTATTTCAGCACAAACAAATATACGTCTTTCAAAGGACTATTAGAGATTGAAAAATAGAAAATAATAGTTTAGTGCTGCATTATCATGGGTAGCACCAACTCATCAAAGATCATTTTTTGGGCTACCAGAACAATAGGCTCTCCATCTTATTAGTGCACATTGTAAGGAAAGCAAAGGTGCATAAACGCTTTCCTAATGCTAATTCTAAGAGGAATAGTACAAACTATAGGTTCAAAAATCAATTACTGTTCATTAACGATGAAAATTATTGGAATAACATAATAGACAATTAAGATCATACACAAAATTGAACACTAGTATTTAACATGGGAAAACCCTTATGGGAGAAAAGCTACCACACCAAAGAAAGTCACTTCGTATTACAATAAATGAATTACATACAGAGTTACAGACTCTCCTTCATATATGACAATTTCATAGCAGCAACATTTCCCTAATCAACCATACACAAAAAAATTATGAATTACAGTTCATTATGTCTCACTGTTACAATGCTTATACAACATATAATAAAGAACACTAAATTGTCAAAAAACTATCCTCTGTTACAATTCATGGTAACGTATATCCCACAACCATGGTCGATTCATTCTCTGAACAAACGGTTCAGTTCAGTTTCTTCTGTTGAGCAACTATCAACCTTACCAGTCACTGAACGGTCATCACCAACTCAACACGGCCCTCCAATGACCATCGTACACCTCAACAGTCAACCCAAGTCAACATCTGTTCAACTACGGTCTGCCTTCAAATCCATCGGCATGATCAATAATATCAGTGAACATTTGAGATGTCACAATGATAGCCCAAGTCTCCCTAATGTCCCAAAAGAACTTAAAGACCATGCGCATCAACAAGAGTCACATTGGGGTTCAGTTTGAAAAGATCCATCGGCAAGAGAAAAGGTGTAAGTCCAACAATCTCAAGTCTTACCGAGGACCAATGTTACCCTAACGCTGACCCATGCATGACCATCGGTAAGAGTCTCCCCAACATAATTCTTCGGTTAGAATTTTATCATTGCTAAGAGTTAGGAATCTCGTGCCAATAGTTCAGGTCACACCGACGACTTCCATAGGAAAGATCGACCATTAGTCTCATTGATTTGATCACTTCAAGCCTTTAGAACTAAGTTGCTCATCGGCAAAACATTCTAGGTGTCTCACCAATTTTGCTCTTTCAAGAGGTTCTGGTCAGTAAGTTTGAGGCACATGTCTCCAACAATCTCTGACTTGACGAAGATCTTACTGACACATCCAGAGAATTCAAAAATTATTGAGATTCAGGGGCTCTAAGGCCCATCGAACTAGCACACTACCTGTACTTGTCTATGCTCACTAGTTTTGTCAATGCATCTACAACATTTTCCAGAGTATCCACTTTTTCTAAACAAACTTTTCCATCCTCCACCATATCTCGTACAAAATGATATTGCACATCAATATGTTTCGTCCTAGCAGGGAAAGTTGGATTTTTACCAAAAAAATAGCACTCTAACTGTCATACCAAATTATAATTTTCCTTGCACTGAACCTAATGTCAGAACATAAACGTCTAATCCATACAACTTCTTTGCAAGTATGTGTTGTTGCCATGTACTCAGCTTCAGTATTGGATAGAGTGACTACAACTTGTTGCTTGCTCTTTCAACTAAATGTGCACCACTATTCAACATGAAAATATATCGACTGGTGGATCTTCGACTCTTAATGTCCCTTGTCTAATTAGAATCCACATAGCCTCGAATGTTGAGTGATCTCTATGATCCAATCAAGTTACCATGATAGCACAAAATGTACTAAGATATACCTTTTAAATATCTAAAGACTCTTTTCATAGCATTCCAATGTGGCCTTCCTGGATTCCCCATAAATCGACTAAGTACTCCCACTGCTTGGGAAATGTCTGGCCTTGTGCAGACCATTGCATACATGAAACTACCAACTGCACTTGCATAAGGCACTCTGGTCATGTCCTATGTCTCAATAGGATATTTTAGAAAATCTTTAATAGATAGTTTCATTCCTTGCAAAACTAAAACAACTAGCTGCTTGCAATCAAACATACCAAATCTCTGTTAATATACTTACTCTGGCTGAGCCAAAGCTTTATGTTCTTTTTGTCCCTAGTTGTTTCCATCCCCAGAATATACCTAGCTACACCAAGATCTTTCATTTTTAACTTTGTAGATAATTGAGATTTTATATTAGAAATCATAAACTTACTATTCCCTATGAATAACATATCATCAACATAGAGGGAAATAATAAGAGCATGATCATTTTTAGTTTTGAAGTATACACAATGACTTGATTCTGATTGTACAAAACCTAATGACAAAATAAAAGTGTCAAATTTTTGGTACCACATTCTAGATGACTGTTTCAAACCATACAAATATTTCTTTTCCTTTTTCCACAAAGTGCTTAGGCTAGGACATATATATATTTCTTCTTTAATATCTCCATCAATAAATGTTGTCTTCACATCCATTTGTTCAATCTCTAAGTCATACACTGCTACAAGTGACAAAAGAAATCTGATGGATGTCAGTTTAGCTACAGGAGAAAATATTTCTCCATAATCAATTCCCTCTACCTGGGAATACCCCTTCACAACCAACCTCGCTTTATACTTTTCAGCATTGCCATCTAGATTGATTTTCTTTTTAAATACCCACTTACAACCAACAACTTTTTTGCCTTCAAACAAGGGCACCAAACTCCAAGTTTCATTCTTCTCTAACGATGCCATTTCTTCATTCATGGTTTCCAACCAAGAGTTTGAATTAGGCATTCTATTTTCCTCTTTAACAGTCCTAGGCTCATCAGTGCTAGTAATTAAAGCATGGGAACAAGTAGAATATAACATAGAGAATCCATACCTATCAGGTTGTCACTTCTCATGTGTAGACATCCTCATAGGTAGAGGTTGAGGTTGTGGTTCTTCTTCTTGTTCAAAACTCTCAGAGCTGCGCAAACTCTCCTAAAATTTAGGAACATTGTCAATATGTTGTTCCTCTTTTTCTAGTGTTAGAGGAATTTCGACATCATTTTCCTCCTTGTCTTCTTTCATCCCTAACTGTGGATCCACTGAAGAAGGTTTCAGCTCACGAAAGATTACACTTTTGTTGTATACAGCCTTTTTAGTCACAAGATTCCAAAGCTTTTATCATTTCACACCAATGTCGTAGCAAATTAAGATATACTTAATAGTTTTGTTCTCTAATTTAGATCTCTTCTCATTTATCACATAAACATATACATTGCAGACAAAGACACAAACATGTCTTAGAGAGGGCTTCTTTCCAGACCAAGCTTCCATAGGCGCTTTATCAATAAGTGCCAAGAGGGAGATCGATTTACAAAGAAACATGTTGTAGCCACATCCTCAAACCAGAACTTTTTCTTTGAACTAGCATTGCTCAACATACTTCTCGCTCTCTCCATCAACATCCTATTAAACCTTTCAACAACTCCATTTTTTTGCGGAGTGTACGGTGTTGTTTGATGCCTTTTAATTACATGGTCTTTGCAACACCTTTCAAAATCTACAAAACAAATTTCACCACCATTACTTGTCCTCAAGCATTTAATTTTCTTACTAGTTTTATTTTCAACCAAGTTCTTGAACTCTTTAAACTTACTAAACACTTCTATTTAATTTTTAGAAAATATAAAAAATGCCCTTCTTGAATAATCGTCAATAAAAGAAACATATCTTGATTTCGATAATGAAGGAACATTTACTAGACCAAAAACATCAGAGAATATAATCCAAAACACTAGAAGATTTGTGATGACTAGAGTAAAACTAGCAGTTCCATGTAGAAACACGCAATGATGAGCCGATAGGAAAAGATGTACAGGAGAGGGAGGGGAAATGCAAGCAATGAGGCTAGTAGAGTTCAGAATTTTTTGTGCCAGATGTAGAGAACAACATGACATAGTGATAGATAAAGGGTTGAATATTACAGAAGGGGAAATACAATGAAAATTTAGGATGCAACAACACAGAGAACAATAATCAATAATACGTAGTGTAACCAAACATAGAATCAATAGCATAAATTATTTTATTCTGTTGCAATGATAACCAGAAAATGAAAGCCATAGATCAAACAAGATTGGTTTCAACAGCTACTCAGATGCAAAAATCCACAATACAGCACGAGCTATACAATAATAATTGACAAAAACTCCATAACCTAAACAATTTAATTCTTACATATATATATATATTGATATTAAAATGTACCCAATATAGCATAAGGCAGATAACAATAATTAATTATATGTAATGTAACTAAACATAGAATGAATAACATGTATTCTTTTATTCTGTTCCAACAAAAGCCAGAAAATGAAACCCATAAAATAGAGCCTTTTCAACATCACCTTTTGCAAAATGAAACAATATAGCTTAAGCAACAAAACTGTAATCAACAATGCCCAATTGAAGCTAACACAATGTATACAAGATAGAGAAATTAAAATAACATAGTGTGCATAAGAGAACCCTATCAAAAATAGAAGAATATAGGCTAGGATAGAGAACAATAATCAATAAGTTTTTTTATCTTTTTTCAATAGTATGGCTTTTAAAATTGAAAGGACACAAACTTTTGAAGAGGACCCCATCAAAAGCAATGTCCAATGGAACCTAACAGAAAGTGGATTAACATTAACTATTTTATTCCATGACAACCATAGCTTGAAACATATGAATTCTATTCAAATCTAATGTCAGAAATATAGAGATGTGTACATAAAATATATAAAATAAAACAAAACAAAATGAATCATGGTTTCCAACCTTCCATATTGGGCCATGTAGCCACATGCACTGTCATCAAATTTTTGAGCAAGAATATATGTTCTTGATCACTCTAATCAAGGCTAGAATGAATTTTGGTTATCACAATCAACATACAATATATTAGGATCTATTTACCATATGACCATTGCAACTAATTTTGCAATTATTTCATCAAATTCACCATTATAGCTGGAGTATGGTCTGGGAAAATAACAAAAAAATGTGAAGTTTAGTGTGGTGAACATCTTTACTTCAGAAAAAATAAGTAAATTAGCATATTTAAATACCTCTATAGGGTATACTAAGAAATATACAATACACATGTAATGCAAGGTACAAAAAAAGTAAAATTTAAGCATACTTGTGCATGCGCTACATTTCTACAGGTAGACAAGAAAACGAGGGCTGGTATGCACCCTACCACTTTGATCAATGATACAAGGAATGTTTTGGCCGCTAATGAGTATAAATAAAATCAATGGAATCTAGATTATTGCTTAAGTATGATATGGAAGAATAAGAGCAAAGTACAAATATTAGTGTAGTGGTCATCTCTAATTGATACACAACATGTAAACCAAGAGATATGAAAGTTGATTATTTTATAACACGAAATTGCTATGAACTTGTAATACAAGGAATGAAGTAAACAAAAGTTAGACAAACCTGGTATATGTTGCAAAATACACTGTCAACATAAGAAAGAAACACCCAATGTCTGCCCTACCATATTGGGTCATGGAGCACCATGCGCTCTCAACAAACCCCCAAGCAAGGGAAAATAAATTTCCCACCATTGGCATCAATGGTGAAAGCAATGCATAGGTAGCTGCTTACTTAATGCAAGCTGTAAAGGCATCAAAAGATCCACGTAAGATGATTGTTTGGGTTGAGTATGGTTGCAAACATGAAAGAATAATGAAAAAATTAGTTTACTAAACACATACCATTGGTAGATGATAAATCAATGAAAAAATATAAGGACTTATAGAATTATAAGGCAGATAACAATAATTAATAATACGTAATGTAACTAAACGTAGAATGAACATGTATTATTTTATTCTATTCCAACCAAAACTAGAAAATGAAACCCATAAAGTAGAGCCCTTTCAACAACACCATCTGCAAAATGAATCAATATATCTTAAGCAATAGAACTATAATCAACAATGCCCAATTGAAGCTAACATAGCGTATACAACATAGACAAATTGAAATAGCATAGCATGCACAAGAGAACCTTATCAAAAATAGAAGAATATAGGCTAAGATAGAGAACAATAATCAATAAGTTTTTTGATCTTTTGTCAACAGTATGGCTTTGAAAATTGAAAGGACACAACCTTTTGAAGAGGACCCATAAAAATCAATGTCCAATGGAACCTAAGAGAAAGTGGATTAACATTAACTATTTTATTCCATGACAACCATAGCCTGAAACATATGAATTCTATTTGAATCTTATGTCAGAAATATAGAGATGTGTAAATAATATATATAAAATAAAACACAACAAAATGAGTCATGGTTTTGAACCTTCCATATTGGGCCATGCAACATCATGGACTATCATCAAACCACTAAGCAAGAATATACATTCTCGACCACTCTGATCAAGGCTAGAATGAAGTTTGGTTTTCATAATCAACATACAATATATTAGGATCTAATTGCCATATGACCATTGCAACTAATTTTTCAATTAGTTCATCAAATTCACCATTATAGCTAGAGTATGGTCTGGGAAAATAACAAAAAATTGTGAAGTTTAGTGTGGTGGAAAATTCTATTTGAGATAGAATAAGTAAAACAACATTTTTAAAGAGCTCTATAGTGTATACTACAAAATATACAATACACATGTAATGTGGGGTATGAAATAAATAAAATTTAAGCATACTTGTACATGCACTACATTCCTGACCCTCTGATATGCACCCTACCACTTCAATCAATGATACAAGGAATGTTTTGGCCACTAATGAGTATAAATAAAATCTTTGGAATCCACATTATGGCTTGTGTATGATCTAGAAGAATAAGAGGAAATTGCACATATTACTGCAATGGTCATCTCTAATTGATACATAACATGTAAAGCAAGAGATATCAAATTTGATTATTTTATAACATACAATTTTCTATGACCTTGTAATGTGAGGAATGAAGTAAAAAAACTTAGATAGACCTGGTGAATGTCACAAAATGTATTGTCAACATAAGAAAGCGACACCCGATGTCCACCCTACAATATTGGGTCATGGAGTGGCATGCGCTCTCACCAAACCCCCAAGCAAGGAAAAAAAAATTGCCCACCATTGGCATCAATGGTGAAAGCAATGTGTAGGTAGTTGCTTACTTAATGCAAGCTCTAAAGGCATCGAGAGGTCCACATATGATCATTGTTTGGGTTGTGTATGGTTCCAAACATGAAAGAAAAATGCAAAATTTAGTGTACAAAACACATACCATTGGTAGACAATAAATCAATCAGAAAATATAAAGACTTATAGAATCCATAACAAATTGTATGCAATGAACGTGGAGTAGAAGAGTGCAAGCAAATAAAATGTAGGGATACCTTGTGCAGGGAATCAAATGGAAGATTTTGAGAATAAGGGAGGCCTACTTTGCACCCTTCCACATTATGGCATCAAGCGTCATGGATTTTCACCAAACCTTTGAGTAGAGTATTTTTTGTCCATGAGTTTAATTTATATCTAAGTACATAGATTTGTAATCTAAAATGTTGTCAATGAAATATCATTAAACACAAGGGAAATTAGAAGTTTAGTGCAAAAAACATGTGTGATTACTACAAAATATTTATATGAGGAAATATAAACAAATGTATAGTTAGTTAAAAATAATATCTAATATATGTGGAATAAAGTACATTATATAAATAGGATGTAGGTATGCCTTGTGCAGAGAGGAGCCAATGATATGTGGATAATTGAATATAATTGTCTTCTGAAACCTGGCAATTTTATTAAGTTGAAATAACTAGTATCTTTTTAAATAAATACATAGAGTTGCGACATTTTTCATAAAGAATTTTCAATGTAATTACAAAAGAAGAGATGGAAAGAATGAGATACAACCTTACTTTGTATACAAATAGAATACAGTTCCAACTTGAACAACATAGGAAACTTGTGAGCATAAAGGTATGAACAATTATGAAAATCTACAGTGACAGTTGGAAATGTTCCCAATGTAAATTTGTTAGAATCTAAAATTGTTAGAAAGAAATAATTCAAATGTGATAGCTTTGGAGGGGGGACTATTCAGTAGAGCATTCAAATATACTGAGAGAAAAGTTAAATTTAGATAATTGATGTTTTTTTCTAGCAAGAAGGGGAAACAAAAAAAAAAAGTTGAGTAGCAACATCTCAGAGTGATGTTTGTATAACTTAAACGCTCAAAATGTTGGGTAAATTGAATAGAAGTGGGAATGAAGAGTACTGTGAAAAAATTGAGACAAAAAGGGAAAGGAGAAGTGGCATAGTCACCATGAAAAACAAAAATATTTCATGATGGTGGCAGTGCAGACAATTGTTGGAGACGATCCTCTTCTTTAATTAGAAGTGCATTATATTTGTTGGAATGTGGCCTAGAATACCTGTCAAAAGAGAAAGGTGGATGCATGTGTATTCCTGCTAGTGATTTAACACAAGAGAGAGCTTTGAATGTTAATCCTTGCCTTTCTTTAGCTCCAATATCTATTGTAGCTTTCTCTAGTGTTAAGACTTGTGATTTATGGATTGTTATAGCCTAGGCCATTGTCAAGGAGAGTTGTCTTCGGCTGCCTCATGTGATTGGGATAATTAGGATGAATCTTGGATTGTCTTGATCCCATGCTGGCCCAATGTAGTTCTGGAAGTCAACAACAACATATTCAAGAAGTTGAGGCAGTTTAGCACCCCTAGCATATACAATAGCCTTCATTAAACCCAATGATCCATTCACCAGGCCAACTGTTACCCAAAGATTTGTTGTCAACATTACTTGTTGACCAATTGCAAGCAAGAGTTCAACTTGAAGTTTTTCATACTGGAATAATCAAGTGCATTTGTTGGGAACATTCTATAGCACTAATTGCAATTGGAACATTTAATTGTTGTAGCATTTCCCTATTGTGCAAAGCAACCAAGCTATTCGTTGGGAATAAGTGGATAACCTAAACTCCTGGTTTTGCTTAGATGCAAGCATGAATTTTTTTTTATTCATAAGAAGTTTCCAATCAGATAGGGATTCTTGACAGTTTCTAATATTCATAAGGAGCATATGAAACTGTTGTTGTGATTTAGATTGCCCATGCTAGCGAAAGATAGTGTCAAGCATAACAACAGTATTAAAAGTGTGCCAAAGTACCAACGCTATGGACTGAGAACTACAGATAGGCCTATCCATAATAGGGAGTAGTTGTGCCAAGTCACCCATGAGTATAATAGAAACACCACCGAATGGCTGCAAATGTCTTCCAGGGAATGCTTGCCACAATCGGCTATCTATTTTTAGCAACAACTTGGGACCCAAGAAAATCATTTCATCAATTAGTATGTACTTAATATGTCTAAAGTCTTCTTGAAATATGGTCAATGGTTGTCCTATCAATGGATTCATATCTTTTATTGGTATGCGAAGAGTAGGATGCACTATGGAGACACGAACATTGTAAGCAATAACACCTGTTGGTGCCAAAACAAGCAAAGGGTTCATTTTTTGACTCAAAGATTGATTTAGTGCTCTTTGTATCTTGTCAATCAAGAATGGTTTACCTGTACTAGCTATTCCTTGAATGATCATATGAAGTAGAGGTGATGAGGGTGGGCCAAGGGGGTATTGTTCAATTATTCGCAAAGCAAGCTCTTTTCTAGGAGATAGCCGATGACAAAGGGTTGGCGTTGCAAAGGAGAAAAGGGTGTCTTCAATTGTATGCAATTTACTTATTGAAACAAACTATTCAACAATGCTATGAAGATTGTCTGGAACATGGTGGTTGTCCCACCTATGGTACAGGTCAAAGTCCCGCCTACCCAAGAGTTGTAGCTGGTCAAAACACACATTGTTTGTGGCACCAAGTCAAGAGAGCAACTCCCATTCATAGTGATTTGTATGTGGAGGATACTTTGCATTATCAATGTCGCTATCACTACCCTCACCATCAACAGGGGGGTCAATAAGTCTATTCACATGCCAAATGACATAGCCAGCAACATGAAGTAGCCAATTATGTGTTATGCTTTCTCTTGTAAGGCCTATGTCAACCTCCATATTTTGAAAAAGTTTGTATAGTAATAATTCTGACCAACAAAAATTTTCATAGAAATCACTTTGTTCTAGAGGGATGGTCTTGAAAAGCGGGTAAACAATGATGATTGTAGGTTGTGGATTAGCACGCCAGGCTAGACCTTTGTGATTTGTGTGATATGTTTAGAGTTGTCTAGAATAAATAAGGGATATTTCCTCCATTTTAGGCAGTCTTTGCATGTAGGAATGAATATAAGCACTAGCAAGCTCATCACCATTGTCAACTATTTTCAACTGATGGAACGTTTTCCTATTAACATTCAAAGACAAGAAATGTCAAATTGATATGACAAGGGGCAACCTTTGCAACATATGGCATGTTTCTTATGCACTAATGTCATGATCAGCAACCAAATTCATCATGAATTTTTGGTATGCAAGCAACGCTTTATCCCTAGATGTATTTGTATTTGAAAGCCTTTGCAAGATATGAATGTAGCTTTTAGATTTTTTCTCAGACTTTGATGCATATTTGGAAATGTAGTTTAGGACAATTTTTCTAGACAATACTAGCTGGAAATCAATATTTTCTTTCTAGATTGCAAGCATCTCAAGGTTTTGGAGATTAACGCGCTCATCATTTCTTGTTGGTTTGTACAATTTTTTTAATTCACTATCAATTGTCAATGTCAAAGATGGTTGTGTATTCCATGGAGCTTTGTAGCGACATTGTAATTGTTGGCCTCCATTCCTTAGGAAAGTGTATTGAGTGAACTTGGTATTCCTTTGAACCATGTTTGACAGTTGTACATAGTCCACCATTAGTTCTATAGAAGAAATTTGCATAGTATTAAGTAGAGATGGGTCATTCAAGGCCGAGCAATGGATCCTTGATATTAGCTGCTCTAGGGAATGAGGGTTTCATGCTGAAACATAGCGATCAAAGAATTTTTTTGCTTGTTGAAGCTCATGTGGGTTAGACCAATCAAGCATGTCCATGTGTTGGGGCATCTAGGAGCCACAAGAAACCATGTACATGTGTTAACCCATGATGTTGCCACTCATACCTATACCAATAGTGCTTAAGGTATGGAAAAGTCTCTCAATAACCTCTTCACAGAAAATAGTGAATCACAGGTGCATGTACAAGGCTATTATTTGTGGGTTTTACACAATGTTCTCTATGAAGTTCCTTTGGGAGTACAACGAATCAAATTGGGTATGAGGTTCAATCACCCTATACAGATCAGGCCATTTTATATCTGCAGAGTTCAAATTAAACAAAAGAGTCAGTGTACCAAGTTGGTGGATCATTGTTGCAAGCTCTTGTCAGCTCTTAGCCCAATATGCACGGGTTCCTCACAAGGATGCACCAAAGTGAACAAGTCGGTTCACTATTTGGGTATCTAGTGCATCCCGAAGTGATTGTTGCAAAGCAAGAACTGGCTTTTGGATTCTTTCCTCCAAGTTTGTTTTCATAAAAATTGATGCTAATTGTTGGCTTCGATGTAGATCATTATCAAATTATAAATGTAATATCTAAATCTAACATGCCTCCCAAATCTATTATCATAGTATCTGATCAAGTGCAACACATATTCATGTAAGTGAATATGTATTGTTCTCGACTATAACAACATTGCCATGCTAGTGGGGAACAATGTTCGAAAAGCCATACTTAATAACTCTTCTATATTATATTCATTGATAGGGCTAGAATCTATTTCAAGCCAAGGAAAGGTATTTTGAGTAGTGTCTTTAATTTTTGAGGCATCCCTAATTTCCTACAATTCTCGAGGAGGGTTGGGAATCAACGGAATAAATGATGACAAGTCTTGAATGTCAACTTCTTCATCAACAACACTTTCTATAGCTGCCATTGATTCATTTGGGCCATGCCTCAGTTCTTCCATTATGTGCAAGAGATCAGATATGTTAGTACTTGTAGGAGGAAAAAAATTTAAAGCATCACAATCTATTGAAACATGACTTTAGTACAAGTCATTCTCAATTTTATAAATTAATGCAATCATGACATTATATTTGTCAACGTAGCAATCATAGTTTGTCCCCTGCATGCCAATTCTTCGCACAATGACAACTTCAAGATCATGCAATTGACATGGCAACAAAGTTGCAATTCCAGTGATGTCTTGTGGGAAGCTTATAGTATGGCCACTATATTTGTATTGGCCTCCTATAGCATGGGTTACTTGTAAAATGAGAGCAACTCTGGCTATAATCATTTCTTCAACTTGAGTAAGCTTTGCAAGGATGGTTGGTTGTGGCCCTAAATCCATTTTGATTTCCAAGCTATATCTATGGAAAACCTTTTCAAAATCACAACAAAAATAGATAATTCCAGTGTTGAATGTTCAGACTCTCATGCTAGCATAGCTCTCATTGCAAATAGAACAAATTTTCATGTCAGACAAAGCATCAATGTGCCAGTGGAAGGATTGCATTTCTATACAGAAAGGTTCAAAAAATATGTTTCCTAAGGGCAAGGTTGTTGAATATGTGGTTGGAAAGGCATTCCCAACAAGGGATTACAGCAGTGTACAACTAGGTATTGTGGAAGAGGATTCATAGCGATGGGTGTGGTTTAATGGTGAAGGGGTGGAAGCTGAGGTGGAGAAATAGTGATCAAATGTTATTGGTGAGCTTGCTCGCAATGGCGGTGTACCCAATTGGCCATGGGCTAGGAAGCTAGCTGGGTCTCTAGCACTTCTCTACTGCAAGTACTTGGCTCACCAATCTGTGCAAATTTGATCTTTGTGGCGTGCATAATAAAGTTGGTTTCTTTCACTCATTCCCACCTTTCTACAATCTACACTTGATGTGGCATTGGGACCTAAAGAATGTTATGATTCTTACAACAATAATATTAACAACACAATAAAATGGTTGCAAACACCAAGTTAAAGGGAAATGGTATAACTATAGCGCTGGTTATCCTAATTGAATATGCAACAAAGTAGCCAAAGGCACAATAGCACCAATATTTATACATAATTGTATGTATTCATATGCATTGTATATAAAAGTGATTTCAAACTCCAAATAAGAAAACAAGAATGCAAGCAATCAATCTCATTGGGACAGTGGCTAATTCAAAATAAAATGCATCGATTACATTACTAAATTTTCCTATGGATAGGAATTAATGGTAACACCATGCATTGAAAAGACTTCTTTTTAGGAGTGTATTATTAGTGTTAAACCATGTCATATATACTAGTAATTTGTGAAGTATAATATGATACATAGTTTAATACTTAAATACTCTTCTAAAAAAGAAGTCTCTTCAATGGTATCAGGTCAATTATCTCCAAAAGAAAATTCCATGCAATCAAACATGAAATGGATGTTGCTCATTATTGCAAATATAGCACCTTCCATTCTAACAGTTACTTTTAAAACCTACAAGAAATAATAACCAAGGAATGAATATTGACATTATGCATTACATGAATATATGCAAATTTTCTGCTTACAGATGCAGAACCATGGTGCAAGGGAGGAAAATTTAGAAAATAAAAAATCCACATGTAGAAAAAAACTTTTCGTTATAGTCACTTATTGGCAGTAATGAAGATAAACATATATGGAAATGTGTCTACAGATGTATATATGCATATGCAATCTGTGTTCAATGCAGAGTGTCATGAATGGAAAGTACGATGGACTATATAAGGAAGACTGTAGTGTTGCTGATACCTATCATTGTGCATCATCCCTTCCTTCATGACACTTTCCATCCAAAATAAGTTCAGTTTTTTCATTGGAAATGCATATATACATACAACAAAATGAAAACAACAATTTTAAACAATGGGAACACCTTCTCACCCCCTGTTCTCGGTGGATGATACCAGCTATGCAAGAATCAAGGTCTAGCATCTCGTATGCCTTCCTGAGGCCCTAAAATTCTATGGCGAATCATTCGATCGGGACCCTTCCCCTAAGGCCTGCCTTCGGCAGTCGACCATATTGGAAATAGAATGGGGGGGGTGGGGGGGGTCCCGAAGGGCTGGGGGTAGGGGGCGCATGTTAGATATTATAGGTGCTGCCCCATTTTATTAAGTCTCCAGTCATGAATATAGAGGGAATGGGGGCCCCATTCCCATCTGCATGCTGCATGCACCATTGCCATCTGGTTAAATGGTCGTGAAGCACAGTTCTTTCTTTCAGAACACCCAGTTTTATCGGTCTTTACCGCCTCTTCTGAAGCACCCTGCTTTTGGTGGTTCAACCACTACCACTGGGTCTCGATCTAGATATATAACAGGTGCTTCTTTAATAGTATAGGGTGTGATCTGCTCTTTGAATCCGGTAACGCAAGGTACGATGATCGGTTGATTGATCCTGCTGATGAATGCCTTCTCTCCGTTTGTGGTGTCCCTTCTAGCCTTAGGTATACAACATTTTGATGGATCCCACTGCACATACATAGCCCTTTCTCGAGCGATTCTTTGCTCGCGCTTGTTGCCTTTCCCATTGCTCCAGCTACCTATGCTTATGCCTGCCTAGACTCTGCCAGTCATTTTGACCAGTACTGCCCCCTTTCCTGAGGCGGGTGGGAGGGCCCCTCTCCCCCTATAGCGTGGGTGGGGGGGTGGAAGTTGTTGTTGGGGTTGGGAATTCACCATAGTTGGCCGTACTGCCAACATTCTATACGTAACATACCTACTCTACCGTGGTTTATCACAACTATAGTAGTGAGTGCGGATCAAGCCGATCTGACATCACGAATCTAGGGTGGGTGGGAGACAAGGAGTACTAAATCACTTTCTTGTTTAGTTGACCCTCCGTACCCAACTATAGTTGAGTTGAGGAGGTCTGTTACGTATATAATCCAAGTCCCCCCCACCCTTCTGTTTTCCAAAGAACTAGAGCAGCCCCCCTCTATATAAACTTCTGAAGTGGGTGGGGGCCCTATCTCGTATTGGTGGGGCCCCACCGGGGGGGTGGGAGATATAGGGGCCTTAGGTGTCAATTCTACATTCATATGTAACATGCTATGCCACCCTGCAGGGAGGCCCCATCTATCTCGGCCCTTCCGGTGGGCCCCTCTTTTCTATTGTTGATATCAATGGGTTTGTTTTAATTGATAAATCAATCACGCGGATAAGAATTGATGGATTTTCGGGAGTTCAATTTGCTTTCATTCGCTCTGATTCTGGATCATTCGAGATGGGAAGAATAGGGATGACATCGCTAGCCCCCTCTATTCCGTTATGCTCCAAGGGGAAGGGACATGAATAGAAGAAGTGGTTGATCTATCACTAACCCCCTCGATCGGATCCTAGTCAAGCATCTCACTGACTCCTGTCTTGAATGGAAGCAGCAATCTGCAGTAGTAGTATCTTATATACTTCTTAATCAACGGTCGATCATCCCAACCTCACCATGGCATCACCCATCGTATCTGCTCGACTCTAGACCGAACCAATCGGGGGAACTATGATTCTCGCCCACCCGAAGATAGGGACCGTTCCCCTCTCACCCCACCATTCTATTTGCCTCGGGTCAGGAAGGGTAGATGCCATTTGTGGGAGGAGATAGGAACTAGAATTCCCGTAAGGGTTGGGTGGGCCCCTACTATTCTATGGGGCCGTTGAATCTTAGTTCTAGGCCCCTACCATTTTATAGGACGTATAGAATCTGGGAATCAATCTGGCGAGAAGACCCCTACTATTCTCAGGGCCCAAGACCCCACCATCCAAGGCCCCAACCCCACCAACCATACCCGCAAAGTAACCCACCGACCATACTCGCCTTTGGTCAGTCCCAGCTTCGCCACCTAAGGCAGATATGGTCGGTGGGGTTGGGGCTTCGCGACCGCCCTGCGCTTCGCCATTCCCGCCAACCCCACCGACCTGCCCTTCGGGGCCGACCATGCCCTAAGACGAATGGGACGGTGGGGTTGGACCTAAGGCCTGCCTTCGGCAGCCGGGAACAACTATAGTGGGCTGCCGAAGGCAGGCAACTATAATGGGGGGGTCCGCCTTATGGATGGTGGGGCTAGAATATATGTGCCCTACCGCTAGTACACCCCCACTTATACGTAGTACATTATTTCCTCCCACCCAAGGCGGACCCCACCGACCATGCCCCCCCTTAGAATAGATTGGCGAATGGGTAACTATAATGGGGGGGTGGGGTTGGTTCATCCGGGCCCCCCATATAGTTGTTACGGCCATATGGTCGGTGCCGAAGGCACAGCCCGTATATCCCGGTAGATTAGTTGGAGGTAGATTCGGAGGCGAGTGGGTAACATACAACTATATAGGGGGGGGTGGGGGGGAATCAGCCGGGGGGGCCCCTACCATTCTATAGGCTAGTGGTTCTCTGGTAGGGAGGTAGATTATTGTTGATACGCCTCAGGTTGGCCCCTACTATTCTATGGAGCGTAACCCAACCCCACCGACCAAAGGCGAGTATGGTCGGTGGGTTACTTGGGTAGTGATAGCTAGTCGATGGTAAATTGGATTGAGAGAAAGATGGTTTCTCGGCCCGTCTTGAGCAGGAAAGAAAGAATGTTAGGAATCTGGTGCTCCCGATAGTCCTTCCATCCAGCCACCACCTTCAGGGAGGCCCTTCCTACACCCCCTCCTTGTTAATTGCTATTAGTTGAGTGTTGTTAACTCGTTACTGGAGCTACCGATGGTCCTCCGGTTGAACAACAACTACTATAGAGGGGAATTCTCCAACTATAATTTCCCTCCCTTTCTATAGTTGGATTTCCATCCTTCACTGTGAGAAAGGACAAGAAACTTCACTGCTCCATCCTCACCGTTGCACCACCGGTTGAACTATCCCTCGGTCCAGCTTCCTTCCTTTCTTCGTCGGGTAGTCGGAGTGATGATCCAACGGTCTTGAGCTATCCATCCCCACCTCCGGTTATTGTTGTGGCCCATCGGTAGCTTCTCAATCAAATGGATGGGCTTCATCCCCACCTCCGGTTAGGCGTTCGGGTAGTCCCGGGTAGTCCCTCTCGGGTGTTGAATTGCTTCTGGTTTAACTCCTTTCCTTATAACATCCACACCCCTACGGGTGAGGACATCTGTATTCCACTCCGGGGGTGAAGGCAAACAATTTCTATACTCTCCATCCAACAATCAATGAATTCCTTTCGAATGAAAGCATGCTCGCCTTCCAACAATCAAGTGAGGGAGGGCTGAAACAAGTGAGGGAGGGCTGATTGAAAGCATTTGTTATTCTCCTTGCCTATCACCCGGGAGGGGAAGTTATAATGGCCAACAATGCTTCGGCCGGGCCAACAATGCTTCTGTGAGGCGAGAAGTGGTGAAAACAACTCTAGTTGGAGATGGGCGAGAACGAAGGAGATGTCCCTTTCTCGCTTTTGATAGTTGGAGATGGGCGAGAACAATAACCTCCCACTTCAAGATAGTGACTAGAATATTGTATTCCTCTATCCCTACCTCCTTATCATCCTCTTTCCTAACTCCCCTTTAGAATAGTAGGGCCGGGTAAACTAATCAACTCAACTACCTCCCATCCTCCCTAACCTTCCATCTATTTGCCACCCTGCATGCGGGTGTTCAGTTCAGGCCCAGGAGGACAGGCTTCATCTTTCTCGGGAGAGGACAGGCTTCATCTTTCTCGGGAGTACAGGGGTCTCCAATGGACTTTCTCGGGAGAGTAGCGGGGTGAAGGATGGCCTCGTTTGTTAATTAGGCTCGGGAATTCTCCTGGGCTCCAACTATAGTTAATGAGGCTCCATCGGGCATTACCGTTGGGATTATACCTTCTTTGAGCTTCAACGGTTCATTACATCAAAGTTTGTCTACCCTTACCTGAACTGAACTTCCCCCTACTATTTGAAGGGCCCCTACTATTCTAATGTGATGAGAACCTAACTAACTAGTTATCCAGGGTCTAGCGAACTAGTTCAAGTCCTAACTCTGTGGGCAAGACTAACTTTCCCTCCGGGAGTATGGGCTGGGTGCAGAGGAAGATAAAGGTAACTTTCCCTCCCCTAGATGGCCTTCTGGTAAGATTTCTCGAGAAGCTTACCTAACTATTTAACCGGGCTCTGAGAACCTAACTAACTTTGTTGAGAAAAGTCCATCCATCCTTTTTCACCCCCTCCTTGGATCCGGTAGCTGATGGAGCCCCCGATGGAGTAGTGTCCTCACCCCCACAAACCCCACCATAATTAATCAGTGAAAAGACGAACCCCAGGGGGGGCTTTCTCGGGGCAGGTGGGGGGACAAAAGGGGTTGCCACCCACCCCCATAGAATAGTAGGGAATCTACCTCATCAATTAATCAGCCTGCGGCGAATAAGGAGGGGCCGGGTGGGGGGACAAAAGGGGTTGCCAAGGCTGGGTGGGACTATAAGGTCCCCTGCACGGGTGGGGGGACAAAAGGGGTTGCCACCCACCCACCCCGGTGTATCAACAATAATCTACCCCATAGGGGCCAGAGAACCACGGCTGATTCCCTCCCCGGCTGATTCCCCCCCGACCCACCCGCCTCCCACCCCCCCGGTGGGGTTTGCCCCCCACCCAACTAGAATTCCCGGGCCCCTACTATTCTCAGGTGCCGTTGGGGTGGGTGGCATCTCCTCCCGGTGGTTGTTGGATGGATACTTCCCTCAGCTTCCGGTTCAGTCTATCAGGGGGAGGGAGGGAGTATTAGGTGCTAGAGTAGGATAGGTTGTGCCGGTTGGAAAGGTTGTGCCAGTTGGTGGATGGATTGAAGGAGGGATGGACGCTCAGCCCTATAGTTTCTTTGGCGATCTCGGCAACCTTCCTCCTCCCACCCACCCCAACCAGATAGATAGATAGTTGACCGGTACGCCATATTCTATATGTAACAGGCTCACCCCCAACCCTATGGGCCCTATAGTTTCTTTGGCGATCTCTCTGAACCCCTGCCCTTCGTGCAGGACCGACCTGCCCCCCCTTAGGGCGAATGGGCTGGTGGGCCCTACTATTCGCCAGGGCAGGACCGACCCTAACCCCCTCGGCTAGAAATAGAATGGGGGGGCGAGTATGGTCGGTCCTGCATGCACGCCCTATAGCCTCCCACCCCCTGGGTCAGTCCAACCCCACCATCCCATTCGAAATATAATGGGGGGGCAGGGTGGGCGCAAAGCGCGAAAGGGCTTCCCACCCACCCCAACTTACTTTGATAGGGAAGAAGGGCTCGGCAAAGATTTCTGCGTTAAGCAGAACCATTTTAACGGTCGATTCCGAGGGCCCTTTCCTAAGGCCCCTTAGAATAGTAGGGGCCCACCCCAAAATTAATTAGCCTGCTAGAATACGGGAGTATGGTATCCGCAGCCTCAGATCCGGAAGGAATGAAGCTGGGGAAGGAGGAGTGAAGCTCCTGGTTCGAAGTCAAGGTTGGGATTCGATTCTTAACCCACTGCCTCACCCAGACAGCTCGTATCATTGCATGCAAGCGGTTCGCAGCTCCTGTATCCCCAACCCAACCTGCCTACCCTGGTGATCGATAACTATGATCGATAAGAGGAAGAAGTGAATCCGACCCATAGGAGAATGCTGGAATGAAGCTATAAATGCAGACTCATGTTCCTCCCATCATATCGTGTATCCCAGTGGCGTACGGGAAGGTTCGAATTGAAGGCTTGGATCCGGGTGGGAGGGCTATCACAAGCAGTTGGATTTGTATCCTTCCTATGGCCAACCCAACCTTCTGTGGTCACCAACCCGAGCTGTTGTAGCTCCTATCCCCAACCCAAGCTTTCCTATAGTGTGCTTAACTCCTGGGCCCATCAATCAATCGGAAGGGCTCAATCCAGGGCTCAAGGGCTAACTTGCATCTATCTAGTAGCTTCTATCAAGCGGTATGGGGAGGGGATGGGGGAGGATAATGAGCATGGATACTCCTCTGGCGAGTCATTCATTTCATTCAGTGCGGGGGGGAGCAACTACTAGCCTCCACTTCAGAGCTTTCAACCCCACCCCCCAGATCTGTATCCCTACCGGAATGGCAGAAGAATCGGTATCTCGGTCAGGGATAGGAATAATAGCGCTATCCATTAGTAGTTACCTGGGTTGGGGGAATAATGGCAAGCTGCCCCGAGTCGATAATAACGGGGAATTGGAACAGGTAACATCCCTATTACTAACCCGGTCGATCATGGTCATGTCCCCCGAGGACCGTGCCCTTCCTCGGTACATAGGGAACGAGAACTGGCCGAGTAGCGGTCTGTCCCCTAGTCTATGGCTCGAATGTAGGTTATTCGAATGATTGGGTGGAGAGCTCACTCAAATTCCCCCCCACCCGGAGCGGGTGGTGGGTGGGGCAGCGGGGTTCAGTTAGGCTCTCCGCCCACTGGGATACTTCAAATAAGGGTGCATCATCTCATCTACACGTCCCACTATACCCAAGTTCTGAAGAGCTGGAGCTTGCCTCGATGAAAACACTTCTTATTCCCAATGCAGGGGTGGGCATGTTACTTATAGAATCTTGACTGAAAGGGGCCCCCGAGCCCTACCTGGCACTTTCTGGAACCGTCCCTCTATTCTATTGTTCGCCTACGGTTCTTTCGGGCTCCTCTGAAAAGGAGGATCCGGGGGGTGATTATCGTGTTGGCATCTACACCAGCTAAGAAAGCAACAATGTAATTAATCAACAATGAGGCAATGGAAAATGAAATAGACCAAAGAAATACTCACTCTCCATTGTACAGTTATTACTAAGACATCACAATCAACAATAGACATTAGATGCATATGTAGCGATTTGCTAGCTGTAAAATATAAAACATTGTAGAAAAGTAAAAAAAAAATGGAAATTACAAACTTGTACATTCACAAATACTTTATGCAATAGTGATCCATCGACAACAATGAAAACATGTGCATATGTAAATTTATTTACAAATGTAGCTATACATATGAAATGTTTTTAATGGAGAGTGAAACAAATGGAAAGTACAATGTACACTTTACAGAAGAGTGTATAGTCGCTGCTCCCATGGTTGTGCATCATACCTTCATTTGTTCCATTGACCATCCGTAAAAGCTTCACATTTTCCATTACACATGCATATATACACACATTTACATATAGAAATATTACAATGAACACAAGACATGCTTGTAAACACCAAACGAAAAGAAAAGAAGATGTACTCTCCACCCTACCATATTGGTAGCTTTAATTATTTTATTCTATTTCAACCATAACCAAAAAATGATATGTGTGTATATATATATGTATATATATATATATGTGTGTGTGTGTGTATATATATATATGTATGTTTGTATATATATATGTGTGTGTGTGTGCGTATATATATGTATCTGTAAATATGTATATGTTACATGACAACAAAGACCTAAGGCTGACATCTTAAACTAGCAGGGCTGACAAAAATTCCAACCAAACCATAACCCATCTGCCAAGATCTCCCCGATGCTGGCAAAGTTGAAATATGACAAGGCTGACGAAAATTATGAGAAAATTTGACACAAATATCCTACCAGGGAAAAGGTGGTGGGTGGGTAATAATTTTGGTAAGAATTTTTGTCAGCCTCCTAGATTTTTGGCATTTTGATGATCGTGAAAAAGGTGGTAGAGGTCGTTGTTGTCTACTTTGGGAATAGGATGGCATTTTCTGGCTGTGTGGATAAAGAAGGCTATGGAAATTAAATACTAGTTTGTGTACCTTTGTAGAAGCTGCACAAAGCTTAATCGTCCTTACAGCCTCACAAAAGCTTACTCTCATCCCTCTCGACACTCATATCAGGTATAGCAATAGAACGACACCAAACAATGCCTTATTGGAAATTTCCCATAGATATTATGTTGTAGAAAAATGGCCCGTTGTCATTTTCATGGCCTTTTAGGCCTTGTTTCATCATGTTTTACATGTTTTCTCTTATTTTATATTGCAACATGGCTTGAATATGCTTATTTTAAGTGCTAACATTAAATATTGAAGTCTTGTGAATGTGTTGTGAAGTGTTGTAAAACATTTCTACATTATTCTAGACTCTATTTAATATAATTCACCTAAAAATCATCATTTAACACATCAAAAAGTCCTATTTTGAAGTGTTGTTAAGTCTTGTAATCAAGATTCATACTTTTCTAGGCATTTTCCCCTTATTTACGCCTTTCTCATGTCTTATTGGACCTCCTTATACACTCATATGCTTTTATTAAGTGTATTTTTGAATGATACCCTGACACACTACATTAAATGACATTTACTTCTTGACACTTTGACACACCTCCAAGGTGGGACCCATTCGCCATGGGTGGTGAATGAGTCCACCTTGACACAAAATTCAAAATAATTTAAATTTCTTTCGGGATTTTATTCAAATTTACACTTGATTTTGGCCTGTTATGATGTATTAACAGGTACTAAGACACATGAATTGTATAAATAAGCTAATTTCATCTCATTTTAACATCTTCAAGCAATCTATTCATCCATCACATCCATTAAGCAATTCAAATACTCATTATACAATTTTATCAAAAATTTTGCAATAGATCATTAAGCAATCATTGAAGCATCTTGGAGTAACCATTGACATTGATTCAGAATTGCAACTTCAAGGGTTTTGTGGTAAGTTGTAATACTTTTATGTTATTCATTTATCCTTTACCTTGCATTTATATTATTTTCATTGGGTTTGAGTACTAAAGTGGGGTTTGACCAAGGCAAACTCCTATTTGCTAACCCTCCAACATTTTTCCCATTTTTGCATGTGTTATTTTGTAGATTTAACAAGTCTAAAAGGTGTTGAAAAGTGGAATCAAGTCAATTAGTCTCTTCAAGAAGTTACATCATCTTTTCATCTCTTTTGATTGATTTTTGCCCGTTTTCTATAGAATTTGACTTCAACAACCCGACATTCAGGATTTGACAAATCTAGTGTTGCAGAGTTGCTGACTATATTTCCTAAAATCCAAGAGTGGACTGATTCACCACCATTGGAAAATGAGTCCCACTTGATATCATAAGTCAGTGTTTTGTTATATTCTGGATCCCAACAGATAGAAACCTACTTCCGATAGTTTTCACCTATAGGTGGACTGATTTGCCACCCTTGGCAAATGAGTCCCATGTTGAATTTTTTAGTGATCTCAATCTACCTTCCAAAAAATTCAACAAATTTAATTCCAGTCTAGGTGTACTCAAATTCAACTTTGTACTTTTTGTTTTGCATAATTTCTATAATTTTCATGTTGTTTGAATATCATAGTGTGTTTTCCAGCATTGCATAAAAACTAGTTTTGCATTCATTTAGGATAGTTTCAATTCATCAATTACATTTAGTTAGGGTCATTTAGGTATCACATCACTCCACATCTCATATTTGAATAAAATTGCTAGGTTTTTGGCCTCTTTATCTCTCCTTTTTGGGTGAAAAACCTTAAAAGTGTTAGAGACCCCTTGAGTGCCAAAAATATACTGTTCATTTTGGTGAACCCAACTTTTGAGCACCTTGCACTTTCTATTTTTATTAGAATATTTCATCTTAAAGTTCATTTTTCATTACAATTCAATTAGGATATTGATTTGTTCTTGCATCCTAGGTGTTCTTTTGCTTGCATTAATGAAATATTAGCTTTGATTTCATTCTTGCATGTTATATAATTGAAAAATTAAACATTTTGCATTATGCATTATTGTTAGCATTCTATTTTTGCATTGCATACAATTAAAATTCCTAAAAATCATAAAAAACTTTCATACTTGGTCTCATTCACCACCTAGGGCGAATCAGTCCACCTGTAGTTTTTCATCATTTGTTTTCTATATTTTCTGTCATATTTTCTGCATCTTAATTCCCTATTTCCATATTTTTTTTCATTTTCAGACTTTCTATTTTCAATACTTTATTGCATTTTCATTTAATTCATAATGGCATTCTTTTTCAATAAGCTTTGGAACTCTTTGAAGTCCTTGGTTGATATGTCTAATTGCACCTTTAGTTGTGATCCTAATGACATTGAACTTCCACATGCTCTTTCAACTCCTAATGATTGTCCTCCTCAAGATGTTGACATCATTGGAGAAGATGATGTTAGCATGATCACGTTCTACAACGAATGCTTTAACAACCTAGAAAATAATGTAAACTTTTATCCTTCCATGAAATCACAAGACCTTCCTCCCTTTGCCACACCTGATCACTTTATATATCTCCATCTTGAAACCACTGATGGATCTAGGATTCCTCCTTCAAGTGAACCTAGTTCTTTTCCTCACAGACAACCACATCCCTTTTACAACCATCAAGTCACCACTAATCCAATAAACCTTGAAGAAACATATGGTAGAGGCTTTACTATTTTGAGTAAACAAGGTTGTGACACAAACACTAAGCATAAAATTCATCAAATTATTGACCAAACTCCAACCAAAGCACACACAAATGGATTAGGTTATCATAATCCTTCTCATCTTGATAGACATCCTTTGCAACCTTGAAGACCTCAAGATTCTAGTACAATGATCTTGAATGCTCCTCATAACTCGAATATACTTCTCCCACAAGAACACCCATTTTCTCTTTCTTATGCTAAGGATGGTAGGACCCCACGGGCTCCTCCACCTTCTATTAATGAAAAAGGGGAATCTAGCAAGAGGAAGCAACCTTAAAAAATGAAAAAGATAAAGTTTCTTACACATCCTCCATCTAAATGTGAAAGGATACTAGAATTAATTTTAAACAAAGGTCTTATACTCTTTCAACTTTCCAATAGTTTGGTTATTCATCCTCCTAATTCCAATGTACCTTATTGCAAATATCATCACATTCTTGGACATAAAATGGAAGCATGTTAGACATTGAATGAAATATTGCAAAAGTATCTCTTCACTGATATTGAATTCTTTCCTCTCATCCCTTAAATATCATTGTCCTTTCATGCAATAGTTGTAGAAGCTTTCCCTTCTCGCTATTGCATGATCCTTTTCATCTTCACCCTTTGGCTCATGCTTTTTTTTCTTGTGTGCATACAATACATTGTTAGCCTTTATCCTTTTAATGCACTTGTCTTTATCTCTTAGTTATGTTATTCCTTTTCCACTTAGTCACTTAAGATTGAGCAACCAATAACTTAGTTAATGGTTGACTTGCATTTGCATTACTATTCTCTTGTACATTCTTTTTCATGTGTGTATCATGTTCCCCTTGTATTGTGTGTTTTATGTTATTCTTTCTCTTTGTACACTTCTTCTATATGTCGTAAATTGTCTTTTTGTTTTTGTTTTGTGTTTGTCCTTTGGGGATGACACAAAGTGTAGAGATGGCCTAAGTCTCTTCTATGTTGACCCAAATGATCCTTGTATTTTTCTTTTTGTTTTGTGTTTTTCCTTTGGGGATGATGCAAAGCATAGAGATGCCCTAAGTCTCTTCCATGTTGACCCAAATGGTCCTTGTCTTTTTCTTTTTCTTTTGTGTTTGTCCTTTGGGGATGATGCAAAGCGTAGAGATGCCCTTAGGCTCTTCCATGTTGACCCACAAGGTCTCTTTTATTTTTATTGTATTTTCTTGTGTTTTTCCTTTTGGGGATGATGCAAGGCATCGAGACCGCAATGTCTCCTTCATGTTGACCCAAAAGCCTTTTTCATTTTTATTTTGTCTTTTTTCTTGTGTTTTCCTTTTGTGGACGATACAAGGCATCAAGACCACAATGTCTCTTCCATTTTGACCCAAAATTATTTTTTTTTCCCTTTTGCTTTCACTCTCTCTGTGTCATTCTTCTCATTCTATGTCTTTGGGAGATGATGACAATTTCACGCTCTTTCATCAAAACATTGCAGCAGCGAACATACTGACCCCAAATACATAGATCCCTTATGTGTTTTGGTGTGTTTTATGTTATGGGGGGAAACTCTCTTTCATTTTATTTTACTTTCTTTTCATTTTCCTTGACATGACATAGCCTAACTTTGAAACATATGACTTGGCATAGAGCTTTCCTAGTTGGCTCTCATGTCTTGTTTTTCCTTTCCATTTTTTGTCTTCTACTTTAAAGAAATTGCTCACAAATGATGTGTAGAAATTCCTTTAAAGTGGGAGGAATACAACACGATAAATCATTTGCATTCTTTGTTATTTGTGTAGCTTTGTCGTTTATATGATGTGTTCATTACTTTATGGATGACAATGGGTATGATGTCCTTCATAAGTGTGATCTTTCTTAGCATATTATATTCCTCATGGTGGTTGATGTGATGCACTACATCCCCTAAGTTGTGAATTGACTATTCTTTGATTGGTCCTCTCTTGGAGACATTATTTACAATTTTCCCTAAGTGATTGACCTTACATAAACTGAACAAGACTCCTTTGAACAAACTTTCACATTATGTTTTTGCATTTTACATTTCTTACATTTTTCATTTAGCCACCTTGCATAACACAACTTGCATGCCTATGGTGCCATTCTATTTTGTTCATGAGTTCTAAGAATACATATTTTTTCTTGTCTCATGAAATTTAAGCCAACATTTATATTTGCGTTTCTTTTTTTTGGTGCCTTGTTCAAGTTATCAGGCGGTATAACTTTGGCATGGTTTAATGGGAAACCCAACTAGCGGCATGACTTTTCCCCATAGTTACTTTTGTGTTTTTGACTGCATGGCAACTAGCATATGTATCTCCTTTTGTTTTTGGCCCTTCTCACCCCACGGATGATCCGAAAGTCTATGGGCCTAGAGTGAGTACACATTTTCTCTTTTGCCTAGATCAGATTCACAAACATGTTGGATTGATGATTGAAGCTTCATTTTATTTCTCAACACTTCAGTTTTCCTTTGTTCTTATGCTTGGTTTTCCATGGGATCTTCATCCTAGGGGCTTGATCATCCCTCTTATTTGATGTTATTCCATCTTGCTAACATAAGTGCATTTGAACCCTCTCCTCTCAATGTTCATGGCTACTTTAGTGTGAGTCTAAAGCAATTTCTTCCTCTCACTAAAGTGGGGGCTAAATGTGCCATAGGAAAATGGCCCCTTGTCATTTTCATGGCCTTTTAGGTCTTGCTTCATCATGTTTTACATGTTTTTTCTTAATTTTATATTACAACATGGCTTGAATATGCTTATTTTAAGTGCTAAAATTAAATATTGAAGTCTTGTGAATGTGTTATGAAGTGTTGTAACACATTTCTACATTATTCTAGACTCTATTTAATATAATTCACCTAAAAATCATCATTTTACACATCAAAAAGTCCTATTTTGAAGTGTTGTTAAGTCTTGTAATCAAGATTCATACTTTTCTAGGCATTTTCCCCTTATTTATGCCTTTCTCATGTCTTATTGGACCTCCTTATACACTCATATGCTTTTATTAAGTGCATTTTTTAA
>VDFB02086081.1:437451966-437486139 GCA_007258455.2 Sequoia sempervirens | reverse complement strand
CATTCGAAATGTCAATGTCAAAATTGGTCAAAATCAGACAACACAGTCCAATCAATCATATAGTCAACACCAGTCAACTTGCAAAAACATATTAGTCAAAACAATGTCAATCTCGTCACTCTTTGGTCCTCTTCAAGATTTGTCCTCAGATTTGGACCTCATCAAAATGTCCTTTTCCTTTTTCAAGATGTGTCCTTCCTGACAATAGGCCCCGTCAAACTGTCAACACCATCAAATTGGCAAAACTCTTAAACTATCAAAAATGTCAAACCGACAAGAAATAAATCTTTGGCAAACAAACAATGGCAAACAAAATAAAATGGATGTTAATCTTTTTGGTCTATATTGTCTTATCTTTTGGCTATCTTGGCTATTTTATCTTATATTTTTACTGTCTTGTCTTTTTGGTCATGTTACTAGATACCTCGAGGATGTCCCACGAAGGATTTAGAGGTGCAATGACGTCTCCTAGCCTATTTTATTTTCTTTGACTGTTGTCTGTGGATTGTCTTGACAAAAAGACTAGGGAAATTTCACCCTTAGTATGGGTTAGGACATTCCTTGTCTGTGACTGTATGTTTTTCAAATGGATGACCTTACACACCTTGGTCTATGTCATATCATGGTGTTTGTTGTCTATTTGTGTCATTTTACCACCCAATAATGATTAAGAGCAATAAATATTAAAGTCCTATGACAAGTTTTGAAGGATTCTTTCATCTACCCTACATCTTCATCATCCATATCTTTTTTCACTAACATTTCTTTGTCTCTTCATAGTCTAATCTTCTCATTAATTTCGAGAGCACACCCATGTTCTTCGAACCTATCTGTCCTCTCGAGGGGGCATACCGTAACCCTCCTCATCATTCTTCCTCATCTTATTTTGAATTGGGGCATATCTTGAACTTATTTTCTTTCTCACAACGCGACAAGCAACGTTATGACAAAGAGGGGAAAAATGTAGACACCTAAAAATGACCTAGGCCTGCAAGCTTCATTTTTACCACTTTTCGTCCTAGCATAATTATGACATTTTAATTATGTTCCTAACCCATCTTCAACTATTAATTAAATAATTCACAATTATTTAATTAATTATGGGTCTTCTATTCTTCCTGATTATTAAGTAAATAAATCATATTTATTTAATGCGTCACTAATTATCTAAAGTCAACTCATAATTAAATAAAGTTCTCATTTTATTTAATTAATATTTATCATTAATGTCCTCCTGATTATCAAATAAATATATTTTAATATATTTATTCAATATGTCACTAATCCCTAAATCCTCTTTGTTAATTAAATAGATTTGTTAATTTGTTTAATTAATTAACCACTTCTTCTAAATTAAATAATTATTTTTAATTATTTAATTATTGTATGTGACACTTCTTTATTTTTAAATAAAGAAATTTATTTAAAAATATCTCACATAGTTAATTGATTCTTTTTTTTAGTAATTAATTTCAAAAATCAATTCCTCCTTATCTCACAAAATCCAAATTTTGAATTAATTTAATTCAAAATGGAAATATTCTTCTACAAATCAAGTAATTTCTAAAATTACTGATTTTCTAAAATCCCATCTTCTTGTCTTTTGATTTTTGCTAATTCCATCTCAACTGTCACATTTATCTTTGATTTAATTTATTTAATTAAATCTTATTCACACATTTGGGCATTTTTCCCTAACCCTAATTGAGAGTTTCCATTTTGAATCTTAACCATTGATTCTAGGGCATTTTCTCAATCTCTCAATCTCATCCATCCATTCAAAATGGCATTTTCTATAAAATGCCATTTTCCTCTCATTTTCGCATTAGACAATATTTTAGACATTAGATGCATAGAGATTCTACAGACATTGGAGCAATTGTCTTCTTACTTCATTTATTCTTGGCATATTTAGGCATAGACATTTCAATTATATTGTCATAGGCATTAGGCATTTAGACTTTGATCAAATCCTTCAAAGCTTGGTGTAGGACTTAGACATTTATTTGCAGATTGCTCGCATATCAATTCTGAGGGCAACACATCAACTAGCAAGCTAGAAGGTGTTACAAAAGTGAAGCATCGAAGACTCGGCGGTTTACAGGTATAATTGTTTTTTTCTTAACTTCCATTGTGTTTTGTAATTGCTTTGGGTTTATTTTATATGCTTTATTGATTGAATCTAATCCAAAATTTACCCTTAGTTACACTTCTCATCTTTTGTGTCATAGTCATCATTAACCTGGTTGATGACTAACTGAGAATCCCCATAGAAATGTAATGCTATGATTTTCCACTTTATCACCATTATTAGTCATGTAACCAGTGCCTCATATTCTGCCACATTGTTTGTACATGGGAAAGCTATGTGGAAATACTTAGGAATGGAGTCTCCTTTAGGGGTGATGAAGAAGATTCCTGCCCCTGAGCCATGATTTGTGTGTGATCAGTGAAAGTAGAGTCGCCAAGGTGACTTAGGTTCTATATGGAATATCGACTCATCTGGAAAATCTTCCACTAATGGGTGATCACTTTATAAAGGTGCATCCGCCAACTGGTCTGCTATGACTTGTCCTTTTATTGACTTTCTTTATACATATTGGATGTCATATTAACTTAGAATCATGACCCATTTTTCTAGACATCATGTTAATGTTTCCTGACTTAAAAAATATTTGAGGGGGTCGATCTTTGCTACTAGTTGTGTCTAATGGCTTAACATATAATTTCTTAGTTTTTGTATTACAAATACCATGGCTAGACAAACTCATTCAATTGATGTATAGTTTAGTTTGTACCTGACCAATGTCTGACTGATATAATATATAGCTCTTTCTTTTTCCTCTTGGTCATTCTGTGCTAATAATGCCCCCAGTGTTGAATTAGTGGAAGAGATGTATAGGATCAATGGTTTTCCATGAATGGGAGGCATGAGGACTGTTAGAGACAATAGGTAATCTTTTATTTGCTGAAATGCTTATTGGAATTTATTTGTCCACAAAAAGGGAATACCCTTTTGCAACAGATGTTGGAATGGTTGGTATTTATCAACCAATTGGGCTATGAAGCACTGAATGGATTGTACCCTACCTTGTAGGGTTCTGAGTTCATTAATTCCTCTAGGCAGAGGCATGTCTATGATGTCTTTTACTTTTTCTGGATCAACCTCAATGCCTCTTCAAGAAAATATGTATCCCAAGAGTTTACCTGATGTTACACCAAAGACACATTTCTTAGGATTCAGTCAGACTTTGTATTCTTCTAGTCTCTTGAAAATTGTGTCTAACACCTTCAGATGATCAGTTCTTGTTACTAATTTAGCCAATAGCTCATCTACATAATCTTCCATTATTTTATGCATCATGTCATGAAATATTGTGGTCATAGCCCTCTCATATGTGGCACCTACATTTTTGAGGCCAAATGGCATGACATTCCAGTAGTAGGTACCCCAAGGGAAATTGAATGTTGTATTATGCTATTATTCGGGGGAAATACAAGTCTAATTATAGCCAGAGAAACCATCCATGAGTGACAACATCTCATATCCTACTGTGAGGTCAACTATTATATCAATATTCGGTAAAGGAAAGTCATCTTTTGGGCATGCCTTATTTAGGTCTCTAAAATTTGTACAAACCTGGATCATCCCATTTGGCTTTGTTACTAGCACCAGGTTAGATATCCATTCACCATAATCAATAGACTCTATGAATCCAACGTCTAGAAGTTTCTTCAACTCAGCCTTGACCAATAGAGCGACTTGGGGATGCATTTTGTGTAACTTCTATTTAATTGGTTTGGAATTAGGTAATAGTAGAAGATGGTGCAAAACTAGTTATGGGTGCAATCCCGACATGTTTGCATAGGACCATGCAAAGTTGACTTTACATTCTACAAAGAATTTGTGAAATTCCTATCTCTCTTCCTCAGTCAGGGATGCAACAAAGAGGACCATTTTGGGATCTTCTGGAGTTGATATGTTGTCTTCTATGTTGTCTTCTATAAGTATAGCCAAGTTCTCTTGTTGTACGAGAAGAAAGTACATTTCTCCATCTGTGGGAGCCTCACAGAGGTTTTCACTCATAGATACGTCCTTTTTCTTTACTTTTCTGTCTTTAGAAGGTGCCTTTTGGTTTTCACCTAAAGACGTTCCATTTTTTATTTTATTTTTATTTTACTTTTGTGACTGGAGGATGAAGCAGTCTCACTGAAGTAGGCCGCACAATCTAAATCAATGGTGAATCCTACCTTGTGATTACCACTGGGTATGCCCTCATGTAATCCCATAAATTTTGCAATTGCCTCGTCATTCTGAAAGGTGTCCAGGACTAGTACGCCTTGTTGGTCCCAATCGACTAGTTGAGGATAAACTAGGGAAATACCATCATCAGTGTTGGTGAATTGAGGGGAGGATGTGAAAAGCATTCAAATGGATTCAATAATATTCTAGATGAAATTATCATCATCCAAATCTACATCAGACTCTATCTAGTATTCCCCTTCACTAGTCTCATAGTCATTGCTAAAATAAGGGGTGAAGGACTTAGAGTCATGGTTGTCAATGTCATCTGGTGTTTCAGATGGATTGGACTGAAGGGATTTAGATGGCAGGGTTTGTATTTCATGGGGAAGGGAAATGGAACTATGACTATTTGGTGCCTGATCGATTTTAAATGTTTGCCAAAAATTTTGTTTAGAGGTGAGCTCCCCCATTTCGACAAACAAATCATCGAGGCAACAGTCACTTAAGGATCTTTGAGAGCCAAATTCCCACTCTTGGGAGTCAGTTTCGGTGAAGGTTTCCTTAGTGGTCTCAAAAATTTCTTAAGCATGCACGTGCTCACTCAAAAGTTTAGTGGTACGTCGGTCATCATTGTTGGGCAATCCATACCCTAATCCAAGATATTTTGGTATTTTGAAAGATTCTATGGGCTCTCTTTGTCCTTTTTTATTTTTTCCTAGGCCACTAGCGCCATTGTAACCCTTAGCCTTCATTATATCATATCCCTTGCCATATTTCTTAACTGGTAATGGGGGTAGTTCAGCCATATCTTTATAGAGCCATCTTGTAATATCAACAAGGTCCTTGTTACTCATGTCTCCCCATTTGATGAAAACTATTGTTGGTGGAACTTTGAAAATTTCTTTGGGTTCCATTCTAAAACATGGTTGATCATAGACCTTCAAAGACTTGGGTGTTCTTGTTATGCTATATGTTGTATGTATTTTTAATTCTCCATAGCCGAGGTCCTGGATCTTGACAGTCGTTTCAGCCTTAGGGTTTGTGGAAGATGGTCGTGTGGCGGAAGACATGGATGAAGTGGATGTTGAAGATGATGCGAGTGTGGAGGGGTCAATGTATTTAGAAGACAAGGGGCCAAAAGCCGCTTGATTGATAGGCACTCAGTTTTTAGAAATACCCTTTAGGTTGGTACAATATTGAAAAGGGTTGGGGTTGCCATATATAGTGATTTTTGTGCCATTAAATGGGAATTTTAAGCATTGGTGATATGTGGATGGAATTAATTTTAAGGCATGAATCCATGGGAAAATGAGTAAGATGTTGTAAGGTAATTCTAGATCCAGGACCTGGTAGGTTGTATCCACAATGAATGGTCCCACTCTAATAGGAAGAGAAATAATGCCTCATGAAGAGTGTTCTTCATCATCATATGCTTTTATCACTATAATCTTTGTAGGATCTACACATGCATCAGAAAATCCTAGAGCTTTAACCAATTTAAAGGAGCATATGTTCAATCCTGCTCCGCCACCTACTAAGAATCTTCTGACCTTGTGTTTATGGATGAAAGTTTCAATGTGTAATGCATCGTTATGGTTAGTCTTAGGTGACGAGTAGTCTTGATCAGAAAAGGTGACGTGGTGAGGCATAGTGAGATATCCCACCATGGTCTCAAATTGGTTGACATCAATATCCTTAGGGACTGACGACTCTTGTAGGGTTTTATCCAGTATAGCCTTATGTGTGGGAGATATGCGAAGCAGCTCAAGTATAGAAATTTGCATGGGAGTTTTGCCAAGTTGGTTGATAAGGTTAAACTGACTCTTGGGTTGCCATTGCTTTGTGGTTGTGGTGGGTTGTGATTGTTTAGGAAATGGCCCAGGTATGGTCATTTTAGGTTTCCTAGTGGAAGGCAAACCAGCTATGGTGACCTTTCCACTTCAAGTATTGGAATTGCATTGGGGTGCTCATTTGACTGTAATGGTGTTAATGTATTCATTGTTAGTTTGGACATTGTTTATAATAGGTCCACTAGAATAGTCATATTTGGCTTAGGTAAAATTGGCTTGATTTTGTGGACCTGATGTGGAAGCATTATTAGAACCATGGTCTTGCAATAGGTTCTTATGAATGGTATGATCAGAATTAGAGGAAAATTTTTGTACACCTACCTCAATGATATGACTCTCGATAAGGTCTTGTACCAGGTTTTTTAGTTGTCGATAGGTAGAAGTTTTATGTCCTTTTGCCCAATGATAATCACAAAATGCATTATCGTCCCACCATGTTAGTTTGAATTGTCCTAGGTCATATGGTTTTTGTTCTTGAAGTGTGATGACACCATTTGGGAGGCATTTCTAGAGGATTTCTTCAATGGGCTCACCCAAGGGAGTGTATGTGTGACCCCTGGGGAATTATCTCATTTGTCAGTATTTTCCTTGATTGTTTTGGCCACTTTGGTTGTTTGAAGGGACATTGGTAGGGGGTTTCAACATCGTTGTTGGTTTGTTTTGCGGTTGAACCCCTTTCAGGGCCAGTACACGACCCATAGTGTTTAGAGCCTTTGTGTAAACAACACCATCATTTGTAACATGTTTATTTTTGACCCAATACTTGTTTTTGTCAGTAGGAGGATTTGCATTTTTGTTTTTTAGGACCATATCTTAGCTCTCCCTTTGCAATGAGGGCTTTCTCAATCTAGACACCTTTTTCAACTAGCTCCGTGAAGGTTGTGCAACAATGCACTTGCAATGCATATTTTAAGGGTCCTAGAAGTGTTTGAATGAACATGTCCACTTTTTCCTTTTTAGGTATGTCGATGTGACACCGACTAGCTAGACTTCTCCATTTTTGAAAGAAATGGATGAATGTTTCACCATCATCCTCTTGCATTAGATTGCATAAGCTAATAATAGAAGTTTCCATGTCAATGTTGTATGCGTATTTTTTTATGAATTTTTGTTTAAGCTCATAATAGAAGTTTCCGTGTCAATGTTGTATGCGTAATTTTTTATGAATTTGTGTTTGGATATCCTTTTGGGTGGAGAACCATTCAAGGGTAGGACCTACGAGACTTTTAGAAAAAATTATCATCAAGTACGTTTGTTCATAGGTGATGTCCATACAATTGGTTGCAAATTCATGAACATTTTTGATGGGGTTTGTCTTTCCTCTATACTTGGTAAAATTAGGTGACACATATCCCAGAGGAAATAGTGGCATGTATAAGTTCATGTTAAAGGGATATACATTTAGATCATATGACACTCTTGATTTTTTGCCAGATATTTGTATGTTTTCTATGGTCTTCTCTAGACCCATCAGTTTTTCTTGTAAGGCATCTATTATAGGGTCATTTGTGGTCCCATACATTGGATTGGTTGGTACTCCATAAGTCCCCTTTTTTTGTGAGTCTATGTTGGCATGTTGTGGATGTATATATTGTTGTGACATGTATGATGTGTTTGGATTTGTGTGTTGTTGGTACTAGAAGTTTGGATTGGGGGGATGTTAGTGAGTATGAATATGGGATTAGTATGTTGGGATGTGTCCCCCAACCATTTAGGTCGATATTTGGGGAACATGGTGACCATGAACATTTTGATTTGTGAATGATGCCATAGGCTGTGTTTTTTGACTACCTTGTCCAAATTGTGGGGTTTGTACAAGGGGAATGTTTGTATTTTTTCCTTGGGAGGTAATGGCATTTGATTGTGTTGATGTGTTGACATTTTTTGTTGTCCTTGTATAAATATACGTTGTTTTCCCCCACCCAAAGGATTTTGTGAAATACAAATGAGAGGATATGACAAAGATGTACTCATGGCACTAGATGTAGTTGTAAAGGGGAGATTTGTATGACTTGATGATGCCCCCATGGCATTTACCATAGTGGTAAAGAGAGGATTGGAATAACTTTCCCACACTACCGAGGAGCCAAAGGTGGTTCTAGCTGATTATGATAGTGTTGTGGATATTGTGGGCATTATGAAAGATTGTGTTCCTCCAATGGATGTAGTGTTTATTGAGTTGGAGGTGTTTGGAATGTTGGAGGTAGCATGCATGGTTGTTGTAGTATCAAAAAGGGTATTGCTTGTAGTGTTTGGAGGTTGACCACCATTTGACACATTATGTATGTTGTTGACTTTAGGGTCAGGAGATGTTGATCTCAATGTGTTAATGTCAAACCCATGGGGTAACTTAGCTCCTTGACTTAAGAGTATGGCCAAATATTTGTCTCTATCATATAGGACCATTTGTTCTACAAATTGAGAGGCCTCTAGATCTTGTGTTGCAACCTCTAGGTTTTCCTCAAGTATTTGTTTGTATTCATCCTTATGTAGGAATGGTTCAAAGGGACTATTTGATGAGGATTGTATGGGCATGAGAGGTTGATTTTTCATGTTGGAAAATGGTTCGTCAAATGTCCAATTTGGGTCATACGTATGATTGTTGACATTGGAAGTGGAGTCTTGTCCAAATTTTTCCATTTGTCGTTTCTATTTTTGGAGTTTAGTTTCCACCATAAAATGAGATTTCTCAAATGAAAATAACAATTAAATGAAAGGATGACAATATGCAAGGTTTAGGTTCAAAATGATGACTAGGATAACTAATATTTTTGGATTTTTGGGAATAAAATATGCAAGGTCTAAACTTAGAATGCAAGTTGAGAAAAGGATACCTAAGCACTTCTAAGCTCAATCTTTGTTTTCAATCTTGGTTACTAAAGGACTTGTTGAAAATGACAAGATGACAAGGTCAAAATGACTAGTGAGTTTTCCTAACTAGACTTTTGAGTTGGAAAATCTCACAAAAGGGACAATGACTAAAAAAGGGAATGATGATTAAGTCCAAGATAGCCTAATTTCAAAAGAAATGAAATTGCAAATTGTGTTGATATTTGCCTAATCCAAAGTATGCAAGTATTAAAACCTAGGGTCAAGCTAATGCCTAATGTATGCAACTAAAAAAAATGAAGGATGAAACCTATGGTCAAGAATGCAAACTAATGGTCAAAATTTTTGAACAATTTCAAAGTTGGTTTCTAACAGAATCCCTTTGGAAACAATTTTTGACAAAAGATTGACAAATTGTAGACTCAGATTTGACTTTGTACTAGGGTTTTACTTGTGACAGGAAAATGCATCGTTTGAGGCCTTGAATGCATCACAGTGTCTCGAATGTGGTTTGGTTTGAGTGAATGCGGCTCTGGGACTGACAGATGTGACTTAGTTTTGCATATGTGGCTCTGTGAAGTTTAGATGCATCGTGACACATACAGATGCGGTGTTTGAGAGATCAAATGCAGTTTAATAGTGTGATTGTGTCTCAGTATTTTCAAATGTGTCTTAGAAAATTGAATGTGGTTCAACAAATGCGACACAGTTTGTTAAAATTGAGTTTCTTGATGTATTGAGGGAAAATTTGATCTGTCTAATGGTGAATGTTTTGTATAGAAATGTAAATGTGGTGAATAATGTTTGAGAAATCCAGCAAGCACTTGAAAAACATAATGTTTTGAGTGTAAGAAAGAACACATAAGACAAGTACAATCCTAAAATGCCAATAGGCCAAGGGTTTGTATACTTGATATAGCCCACCGATATACCCTAGATTGGTGCTAAACACCTTTCCTTCTTGAGAGAAGATAGCTTAGAATTTTGGTGGCATTAGCTCCCCTCCATGACTCATTAACATCATTCGATCACACCAAATTTAGATTCTTAGGTAGTGACTTCGTAAGAATTGTTATCTCTACTCAAGGGGATTAGTAGTGAGTTTCTTCGAGCATGATACTGTACCCTGCACTATATCAAGCAATGACCAAAAAATGTGTTTAGTACGAGCATTCCATTCATAGGGCATGATCCATGTAGCGAGATTCCCCTTTCAGATCCCTCTCGTCAGAACCATACACGTGATTCTTGGGATTTACCCAAGAATCCTCTTTTGTATATTGGTTGGAAGTCCCTTGGGTTCAAGGTACTACTAGTCTGAGTCATCCTGGGGTGAGTAATTTTTCCCACCAGAATAGGCCCAAGTTCTAGAGTTAGTAACCATTTCTCTTACACCCAGGATCACCCAAAAATTCAAGAGGAAATGATACTTCAATTACTAAGTCGTGAGGGTAATAACATATAAAAATGGGTCTGGTTTTCTGATCACTGAGTTTTCACAAGGTGAGAGAATAATCACCTACCATTTTTCAAACACATTCAGACAAAGTAGAAACACAAGTTCATTTTATGTGCACCAAAAATAAATGTGTTTTAATCTAAGAAAAGATAGGCACAATTTTTATCATTCAATCTTCGACACTCGAACCTGCAAACCACAAGTTAGGAGTTTTCTTATCAAATGATCTTGGACCCACCAAATGTAGCCGCCACACACTGTAAATGAAGATTAGTAACACAACAACCTATACTAGGAAAAATGTAGAAAATAAAACTAGAATGCTTGGAAAAACCAAAAAGTAAACAAAAAAGAGCAAAAAAATAGAAAAACTAGAATGCCAAAAAGAGGAAAATGTTACCAAGCAAATGTGTCACAACAGAGCGAATGCATCTCTATGCTACAAATGTAGCTCATTCATTTAGATGCAACTTTCTAGACTTCAATTGTGGTGTTCAATCCTATGAATATGTCGTGACACATCAGATGCGTCATGATAAAATTCAAATGTGTCACTTCGTACCTGTACCTATAAGAATGATAGAGAATTAAAAAAAAAGTAGTATGGAAAAAGTAAAAGAAATACAGAGTCAAGTTCACCAATGTAACTAAGGGTTAAATTTAGGTTAGATTGGATATTAGTAAACCAACAAGTATATAAACCCAAAGAACTATGAAGCACAAAGGAAATTAAAAGCAAGAGCGATTATACCTATTCCTTGAATCTTCCATTATTACCTTCATAGCACCTCCTAGCTTGCATCATATGATTGATGCCCTCAGATTGAGTGTGTGAGCATTTTGACTATGACATTGTACTATGCAAGTTTTGAAGGATTTAAATATAAAACTCTACCTATGGAAAAATGACTCAAAGAAATCTAAGTCTTAATATGCCAGAATAATGTAATCTATGTGCATAATCTAAAAATGTGAGCAAAATAGAATTTTATAGAAAATGCAATTGTGATTGGACAGATGAGATCAACTTTTGACCAAGACCTAAAATCAAAGGACGAGATTAAATATGATAATCCCTAATCAAGGTTAGGGAAAAATCCTTAAACGAGTGGTTGAGATGTCATTTGAGAGAATCGATTCGGCGGTGGAGAATAGAGGAGAGAATTAATTAGAAAAATAAAGATTTTTTAAAATCAAGAAGATAAAGACTGCCTGATTTGTGAGATTCAAAAAATCAAGAGGATAAGGGCTAAACTGAAGATTATATTTGGAAAATCAAAAATCTTCCTGATCACTTGATTTTTGGAAGAATATTACCATTTTGAATTAAATTAATTCAAAATATGGATTTATGAGATAATAAATAATCAATTTTTAGATTATTTACCAAAATGGACTGACAGTGAAGAAAGTGAAATCATTTTAAATAATTAACTTATTTAAAATGAGAGAAGTGTTAATTTTTGACAGTTAAATAATTAAAGATAATTATTTAATTTAGGAAATATGATTAATAATTAAATAAATTAATCAATTCATTTAATTATGACAATTAGTGACATATTAAATAAATAAATGAAATTCATTTATTTACTAATCAGGAAGAATAAATGAATAAAGGAAATTAAACAAATTTAGAAATTTATTTAATTAGAAGAAGACTTAGAAAATTAATGACGTATTTAATAAATAAATAAAATTTATTTATTTAATAATCATGAAGAATAAAAAGACATGAATTAATTAAATAATTATGAATTATTTAGTCAATAGTGGAATGTGGACCAAGGACATAATTAAGTGTCACAAATGCTAGGATGAAAGTGGTAAAAACAAAGCTTGCAGGCCTAGGTCATTTTTAAGTGTCTACAATATCATTGTAATATCTTGGAGATACGAAAACTTGATCTTGAATGATTTTGGAATTGCTTTCGACATGCTTTAGATCAAGTTCTTGACATGGGTCAGTTTTAAAGGATGGAAAGGGTTCTTGGATATCTTCATTAGGAATGGGAAGTGGCTCAACATCCTCTTGATCTTTGAGTGGACTTTGATCAAATGTTGAGTTGAGGATTCCTTTAGTATCTATAACCATGAGGCCAAAGGACGTCAATATGTCTTAGAAAAGACCATTGCTAGACTTTGGTGAAAGATGTCGATCTTTCTTTGGGATAAAATCTTGAGATATGTCCTCTAACTCATTAGGTTATGTAGAGACATTTTCAACATGATCATTGGTCAATGGGTCGTGGATTATAACAATAGGATCAAATAATTCTAACACTCCTTGAAATAGATCATTGCCGAATATTGTTGAGGGGTTTTGATCATGATGGAAAAGTGACTCTTGATGTATGTTGAGTTGATCATCAAATGAGGTGGAAACATCTTCAAGGTGCTCATTGATGGATAGATCTTAATCATTGTTTTCAACAATTGTAGTGGAGAGATTGTCAATGTTTTCAACCATAGGATCAAATGATGTTATCATTTCTTGAATTGGATCACTGTTGGGTATTGTTGGTGGATTTTAATCATGATTGAAAAGTGATCCTTGATATATGTTGATTTGAGCATTGGATGAGGTAGAAATATCTTCAAGGTGCTCATTGATGGATAGTTGTGATTGATCTTGGAGATGTGATGATTGATCTTCGAGATGGGGTGATTGGGTTTGTTGTTGATCTTTGATATCCAACCTCTTGACATTGGAGATATTGTTCTTGATGTGGTTGTGGACATAACTCAATGCTTTGATAACATGGTTTAACTAATGGAAGAGTGTATTTATTTTGGGGTGGAGATGTCTCTTGGCTCAATGATTTAATTATTTTTGCATGTGAAGTAATTTGATCTAGAAAAGTTTGGTCTTGATTTTGATCTTGACTCCCTTGACATAGTTGATTTGGTTTTTTTTCTTTGTATATTTGGAATGTATACTTATGGTGTTTGTATGGGATCATGGAAAATTTGGTTTTGGACAATGTTATGATTCAGGATGATGTTTAGATTTGGCATTATTGGTTGAAATTGAATATTATTGTGGTTGGAAAACATATTGCCTTGATTTAGATAACTTTGATTTTGCATGGTGTTACCTTGACTTGGATCAATACATGGATTCATTAACATCTTTTTTGGACTTTGAACAACATTTGTATAATTCACAAATATATCTATCCCAAAGTTTACCAAGTGTGGACTTGTGCTTGGTATATTCATATTTGGCATGTATGGATTTGGTGGGATAACGTTGTTTTGTTGAATACTCATGCATTGATTGTTTGGTTGATAGATTTGTAGGTTTGGAATTTGATTTAAATCTACCATAGGGAAATGTGTTCCAAAATTAGATTAGGCGTACTCACATTTTTTGTACCATTGAGGTTTTTTAGGGGATAATGATCCCATGTACGGATTGTATAAATGTGAGTGTTGATAATCAATTGGCATTGTAAGCCTTTGATAGTTTGGTTATTTTAGATTACTCATGATGTATGGATCAAGTTTATATTCCATGTTATTCTAGTGTTGAGGTCTAGTTTGGACTATAAAATGAGGGTCAATTTTCAGGAATATGGGAGGTGAACCTCTAACTCCTTAGATTGGTCTAAACTTTAGGCACAAAAAAGAAAATCTAGGATGATAAGGATCAACGGGTGATGATGAGATAAATGAAAGATGGATTATGTGAATGATTGAACTCTTAATAAATCTTGAAGTGGATACTAGACTTTAAGACTTTTTGATTTTTTTGAATTTGGATTTGATTTGGATTTGATTTTGACTTTGATTTGGATTTTGGATTTTTATTTTGGATAATGAACAAATAAACCACAATATGTTGAATGTTATCTTGGGAAAAACTTTCTCACAAGATCATAATTTAGGTAAGTGTATGGAGAAGGATGCATCTACAGACACTTAGTCAAACAAGATGATTTTGATTTTTTTGACTTAAAGGATTTATAAAAAGTTTAGTATGAAGGATTTTTTCAAGATTTCCAAGAGTTGTTTATGAGATGATTTTGGTTAATGTTTGAGGATGGACGAAAGTGGTGATTTTGATCCTAAGTGAACCTAGAAAGACTTGTTTACAAGACCAAGGTTTTGAAGAACATTCTTTTTCCTAAGAGTACTTTAAACCAAAATTTCAATGTTTGCTCAAAAAACCATAAGAAAAAATGTAAAAAAGCACATGTGTGGGGTTCAATTGAATTTATCTTGATTAATGAATTGCTTTTTACTACAAACACTTTCTTGCTTGGGTATGTGTAGGATCATGATGGGCCAAAAAGTGGCGATATGTAAATGATATGATGGCCCATGTGGTTGATGACTTTTTTAACCTAAAATTGATGAAACAAAAAAGGTTTTTAAAGAAGATTCTTAGATTTCCACCAATATAAATTATGCTTTACTTTGAATTTACTAAATAATTATTATTCATTTTCTATTTGAATTATGACTAAAGTCCTGATTGACAGGATGATTGAAAAACATCTATAGCTTTAAAATGGTATCACATTTTTTGAATCTGAAACATGCGTCACATTCTATGCTTTACATACTATAGGATTAAAAAAAGTTGAATTTCATGAATTTTTGACCAAGTTAAGGTGGTCAGACATATGAGTTTTTATATTTTTAAAATATAATAAAAATTCATAATTAATTATTTACTTGGAAAAAATTACAAAAAAATATGCATCACATCAAGACATGAGTCATCTACTTATATCTAAAATATTACAAAAAATATTATCATTTTATTGTGGTTAGGGTGGTCAGACAGACACCTACTTATTTTTTTCCTGAAATTTAAGTACTTAAATTGAAATTTCAAATTTTCACCAAATAGATTTTTATTTTTTTTAAATAAACCTAGTAGTTTAGAAACTACATTCAATTTCTACAAATTCTATTCTTACATATTTTCGAAATAATATAGAAAACTTATTCAATTTTTTTATGTCAAGTTGCCTAACTTTGGTTTTTCTGAATTTCTCACCACTTAAGGGCTTATTTTTTCCATGATGATCCTGCACATACCCACCTAGCTTTTCAAACTAAATGTCTAATGTCTCAATTTCTTTTCATCCCACAAGGTCCATTATGTGGAAATCAAGAAGATCAAGGCAATAGTTCCCTAATGTTGACTTTAGTGAGAGAAAATTAAGATTTAAATCCAAATACTTAGAAGCCTCTAAGGATAGAATCCAAAGGGCAAGCAATAACACTTGGATTTTTTCAATTGTACTTGCTTCCTCTAAAAGGTTTGAAATTTGATGAATTTGTTGAATGTTTGTTTCCCAATGTTTTAGATCCAAGCAAAGTGTTTTGATTCCAAAATGATGCATAACCCTAGGATAGAAAGAGACAATATTTGTTGAGTTCCCACTTGGATAAATCCAGCTATGCCTATTCTTAGTGGATGATTAGAAGCTTGGCCACACTGGCTCCCTTCCATGACACACACTTCTTGGGTTAGCCAAGCTTCAGTACCCATGAAACTCTCATGGCATACTTCTCATCTCTACTAAGAACCACAAAATTGTGGGATGGCTTCAAAATGATTGTTCTTGCACCAACAAATAGAAAGGATTTTAGCTTTTACATAGATTGGGTCATAATTAGGATACCCATTCATATGGCCACACAAAAGGAAAGATCAACCCATACAAATACTATCACCAACTTGTCTGTAGGAGTTCCTATAATGATGAGTTTCCTCAAAATTCAAATTTATATACCAGTCGGGATTAGCTTGGTGTTTAGCTCATCACAGGTTTGAGTCGTTCCCTTGGGGTGATTACTTTTTCCCACCAAGGAATACCCTCTAAAGGTACACAATAGCGAAGGATTACATTTTTAATTTGACCACCTAATGAAATTAGGAGGGAGCACACACAATGCCTTTTCTTCACACTCACATTTTTTGTCAATTTTAAGCCCAAATTGAAGTGTGGGGGAAATATTTTATACAACTTAATGTCACTAAAAAGACTTTTGATTGTCAAAATTATCGCGAAGCACGAGAGTATACCTCAAAGCAATAATGGATTCTTTTTATAGCACCAAGATGAAGTGTGAAGTTTTCTTGTTCAATTTTTAAAACCCAAATCCAAAAACTAGTGAGTTTCTAATGTTCTTTTCAACCAACTTTGAGAAAAAGAAATCTTTTTCATGTTATTTTTAAAACCCAAAAATAAGTGAGTTGTCCTAAAATAGAAAATGAAAGAAGAAAATGGAAGCCTTAATCATTTAAAAATGCTTTGATGATTTCAAGTTCAAATGCTCAATTTTCTTCAACTCCAATATGCTTTCTTTTGCTTGATTCCAATGCTCAATTCCAACGTTGACCTATAAACAATACAAATTTATCACAAACAAGAAGTATGATATTTCAAGGAAATCAAGATAAACAATAGTTGATAGTCATGAAACATAAGCTATGTTGAGATAAATAATAGTTGATGTAGATAACCTTTTTGTTGCTTCTTATATCCACCCTTCCATAATGCTTATAAATACAAAATTAGCAATAGAACATTGGAACTTCAAAAATATTTTGACAATGACATCATCACTAGCAAAAAAAATTATTTCCACACTAAAAGGCACTTGCCTTTTCTCTGATATCACCTATTTCAGCGGATTCCAAAAAAGTCTCTTTAATTCATTATTAATGATGGAAAAATGGTAGAGATAAGGCTTGAAAAAAATAATTTACTGTGTGGTGACATCAAATAGAGACTTTTAAATGGCTTGCATTAATATTACATGATACCAGAAAGAATTGACTTGTGCTAGCACTAATAATGAAGAAGACAACCTACAAACATTTTAATAAAAAGATAGTAGAAACTTGCTCATTAATGGTATCACATCGATTTGACCAATGTTTTTTGGATGGTTACAATTGAATATTAAAATTAAATCATATCAAACATAGATCCTCCTTTTCATAAATAGGCAACATAGTAATTGTAGTCAAAACTAATGCACAACAAAAAAGAAAATTGCAATCAAATTATATGCAAGCTTTGTTGATTAATCTACACCTGACATGTTTGGAAACTTGCGCCACCCTGGCAGATAAATTTAAAATAGAACTCCTACCCATAGAAAGGCTACAATGTTCACTCCTACCCATAGAAAGGCTACAATGTTCAAATCCACTGTTTAGATTGACATATGCAAGAATGAACAGAAGGGTAAGGGTTCTGAAACCAAAACTCCAGAGTCGGTGGAACAGGCGAGTGGATTTAAGCTACCCAATTCATAAATATCATCCAAAACTAACTCATAAATATCATTCAAATATAATTTAGAAATATCATTCAAGGCCCAACGAAAGTGAATGGAGAGACCAAATATTTTTATCAAATATTAAAAAATAGAATTTTCAAGTGCAGGGAGCAATCAAACAAAATGCTTACATTTGAAATGAAATTTCAGGAATGTATAGAAAGATTAGAGAGACGAGCATTTTTTTGTGATGCAAACTTTTGATGAATAACATTTAGCTTCTTGTTAAAATATAAGGAACATGTATCAAATCGTAATGCATCTCAACAATAGACTCCACCAGCTCATTCTGTTCATCAGTTAATATATCATCATATAATGCATTTCAGACATCTTTTATGTTGATAGAAACATTAAACAATGTAAGAATAAAAATCAAATCACATTTTAATGGGAGTTGTTCCTCTTCCCAAGGAAATAATGGTTGGTGGAGAATATGTGTTGTGCTCAATATAAACTCAATGATAAATAATAATAATTACTAAGCGTGTAAAGTACATGTTTGAAAGATTAAGCCTTTTCAGTTTATGAGCAACTGAAACTTTACCTGTGAAATACTCATTATATTCTTAACTATATACTGAGTAGAGTGTGATTGTATTTGTAGAAATTATCTTATAATCTCAGGCCATATTAATATCATCTGCACTTTATGTGTTTTGAATTAAAAATGAGTTTACTTTAAAAATGTAGTCTCAGTAACTTAAAAGCACACTAGTGGGATAAATGATGCCCTCAGATTATAAAGCCTTAACATAAATAATAGACATTATATTCCTATTTAATGCTTTAAATCAATATTAACACAGAAGAAGTTGCTTCTTCTCATCTTCTCATCGCCAATACTCACACATACATGATAGCTCTCAGTCATAGATTGACCAATCTTATTCTTTCCAAGTATACTCCAAGCTTGCATGCATGTAGAAGTTGGGTATCCTAGGCAGGGATGAGTTTGAGCCTGCATATCGCACAATAAAAATCAAGCTCCAAATACATTTGCATAGTCAAAAAATCATAGAGGGCAGCCCTCAAATTTTCATGTTATGCTTGGATGTTGGTGTTACATTACAGAAGTTTTCAAACTTCAACACTTCAAAATAAAAAATGTATTGCTAATGAGGCTCAACAACTGATGATCAACAAAAATGTTAAACAACATCAATCACATCTTTAGCATGGTATGACATCAATAATCAACTTTCATATCTATAATATGTTACTCATATTGAATCACATCAATATTAAATTGGTACGACTGCCTTTTTAACTCCAAATAAGTGTGGCTAGATAAATAAAGTGCAGCAACAAATCTTTTTTTTTAAGAGTATGGTAAAGGAAATAACACAAAACGCCATTCAATGGCCATCTTCAATGAAACCTACAAAGAGATTGATCATAAAAATCACTCAAAAGACAAGAAAATAGTCATGATCAACAGAATGCACAAGGCAATCACCAATAACAACAAAGAGAATCCATATCATAGACACTGACAAGTGAAATTCATATTGGAAATTCAAATACATGGATTCTACAAGAGTTTCTCAAAAGTTTCTTGTTATTGTTGTGCATATGATGCTATTAAATTAAAAAAAAATTGACGCAATTAAATGCAGAGTATTTTTTTAAAAAATGAAACCATTAAATGCAAGTCAATTCTCAAGAAAGATTTTAGACAGATATATCATGAGTAATCAATGTTGAGGCTTCTCTCTTTTCATTTGAAATCAAATCTCTACTATACTAGACTATAAATCTACAATCTTTCCTATCGAATATCACACAAAAAGCAAAGAAATTGTGTTTGGATATGGAGAAACTAGAGAAATCTATAGGCAGCCAGAAGTTTAGTTATTGCTAATGTAATAGACTCCCATCTCTATAGTTAATAACTTTGACTTTCCATCATGAAAAAAAGTTTCAGTTAGCGTAATTTGATGGAACGTTCCCTCCTTCTAGTGCAAAAAATGTGAATTGTTGATATAGACCTAGACAAACATGAGAAAACAACACAATGTTAGTCAATTAAACAAATCTAAATCAACATTCTCCATAAAATTCATTTGAAATGAAATGAACAAGAAAACAAGAAAGAATATCAAATAGAATCTATTGAAAGCTAAGTAATCTTATCCAAAACATTCAAACCCTCAATCCCATGGGGGAATTGGTGCTATTTTGATTTGGAAAATAGCCCTTTCCCAATTCCTTGCAAGCTTTGATGAACTTTGATGAAGATTGATGCTCCTTGATGAAATTTGACCATAACCTAGCTATGAAATTGATAAAAACTATGAAACTTGGATGAGAATGGATGAAAATGCTCAAAACATGAAGATAATGATGTTGCATAAAGTTTTGGATCCAAAATCAATAGATGAATCCTCTATTTATAGGAAAGAATGATAGAAGAATGAGAAATGGGATGAATATGGGACTAAACATAAGCCAATGGAATTGTGTCACTTGTCAGCATGTTAGTGGAGAGAGGTGGAGCACATTTTGATCAATGTGCAAATAAATGAAATTAGGTGGAAATTTGAAATTAGAGAAGTGACATGTTGAAGGGAGAAGAAAGAGGAGTTAATGCCACTTGGCTCAAGAAAAAGGACATGTAAGAGACCTTCAATGTCTTGTTGGATGGACAAGTCCTTTTAGGAGGGAGATTTTGAATTGGATGAATATTCCAATAAGATGTCATGTTTGAATGAGATAGAAGAATTTATAAATCAAATAATTGATTTATTGTGCAAGTTGCAAAATCTAGAGGATTTGATAAATTTGAGTTAGAGTTAATTAGGATTTAATTAACTTATATGGAGATTAGTTGACTTGAAATTTGATTTATATTTTTGGATTTATTTAAATTAAATGAGAGAATACTTGGTAATTTAATTAAATAAATTTGATTTATTCAATTAAATTGAAGAGCATTAGGATTAAATAAAGTTGATTTATTTAGTCAAAGAGAGAACATTAGAACTTGTTTAAATAAAATTGATTTATTTATTCAAAGAGGAAACATTAGAACTTAATTAAATAAAATTGATTTATTTAATCAAAGAGAGAACATTAGAACTTGATTAAATAAAATTGACTTATTTAATCAAAGAGGGAACATTAGAACTTGATTAAATAAAATTGATTTATTTAATCAAAGAGGAATTGTTAGAATTTGATTAAATAAAATTGATTTATTTAATCAAAGAGGAATTGTTAGAACTTGATTAAATAAAATTGATTTATTTAATCAAAGAGGAATTGTTAGAGCTTGATTAAATAAAATTGATTTATTTAATCAAAGAGAAATTATTAGAACTCGATTAAATAAAATTAATTTATTTAATCGAATAGGAATTGTTATGAATTAATTAAATAACGATTATTCAATAAATTGGTTAGTAAATGATGATGGACGAAATGGAGTTAGTGAAATAATATCGATTGTATGATATCAATCAGGCTAATTTACGTGTTTACATTTTGACTAAAGATGTAGCCATCCCAGATCTAGGAGATTTGATGAAAGCACAAGAGAGACAAAATTTGAGAGAAGAATGTTTTTCTATCAAAGGATGAAAATGATATAATGATACATGACTAAATTGGTGATTACAAAACACTTTGGTTATATAGATGAGGGTGAGACATAAGACTGTATAAGATTATGACATGTGTCTTAATCTTGTGACCTTAGACAATAAAATGTAAGTATCTTGTGTGTACCTTAAGTAAACTGAAATAAATAGTATAAATCAGACTTAGGTGATGAACCAGTTAGATAAAATACCCCATTTATACACACACACACACACAAAACACACAAAAACAAACACGTACATTTATATACACACATATTTGTTTATCTATTTTATCGATATATATAATAGTTACTTTTTATATACTAACAAGAGAATAATACACTAAAGTAAGTGAATGATAGAATTGAATTTTAAGAGAATAATACAAATCAATTATTAAATATTTTATTGAAATAAATCCAACAATGAAAAAAATAAAGAAATAATTAATTAGTTGATAGGCTATATATAGAGTGAACGTTCAGCTAAAACCTATCTCACGTCGGTATACAACTTCTTTTTGTTGGTATACAACTCCCGTTAAACCTCTTTTAGTCTTTTTCAATCATATCTCTTTAAAAACATGTCATTTTTCACCTTGTGTTCTGGAAGATACTTGGCCTCGCTTCAACAAATATAAGCTAAGAAAATTTCCTTGCATCATGAAATCTTTCCTAAATCTACTCTACTTTCCAACAAATTAATCTGAATTTGAGGGGAGTAAAGTGGTCATACATACAGTCCTATTTGAATAAATCAATGCAAATAAATATCTATAGAACTATTAATAAGTGTGTTCACTTGTTTTATGATTTAAAATGCCTGAGTTGCCTCCTTTTAGTGTTAAAATTGAGCCAGTTGCCTTGTTTTACTGTTAAGAATGGCCCAGTTGCCCCTTTAAGTATTTTAATGAATGGTTGTACTTGGTTTGTATTGTGATTTATATATAACGTTTGTTGCACACCCATTTGTGTAGGAGGATATATAGTTAAAGCCTTCATAGGTTATAGAATGCAAGGATGGAGCTAGAGAATATAGTGGTTTTCCATGAAGCCAAACCACTACATACTTTTGGAACATCCACAAGCCTTCAAGTTTCAAGGGTTTCACCTTTGTAGAACTTGAGGCTTTCCATTTTTAACATTACTAAAAAAGCTCTTGAGACTTTAAGCAAGATGTTTTTAATCTACATTGCAATTCTTTGGATATCAGAGTATCTCATAAAAAAAATTTCCTAAAACAAGAATTATGAAGCAAAATGAGCATTAAGGGTATTCTATGTTTGATAGGGAATTCCATTTCAATTTTTTAGTATTATAATGGCCTAGTTTTAGTCTTGTGGGCCAATGAGTGTTGAAGACATGTGCCTCAAACTTATTGATCTGAACCTCCTAAAAGAGAAAAATTGGTGAGACACCTGAAATGCTTTGCCAACAAGCAACTTAGTTTTGAAGGCTCGAAGTGATCAGATTGATGAGACTAATGGTCGATCTTGCTGACGGAAGTCATTGGTGTGACCTGAACTATTAGTGTGAGATTCCTAACTCTCAGCGATGATAGAAGTTTGGATGAAGAGTTCTGTTGGGGAGACTCTTATCGATGGTTGTGCATTGGTCAACATCAAGGTAACATTGGTCTTCAATAAGACTGGATATTGTTGGACCGACACCTTTTCTCTTATTGATGGGTCTGTTCAAACTAAACATCAGTGTGATTCTTGTCAATGCACGTGGTCTTTAGGTTCTTTTGGGACATCTAGGAGACCTAGGCTATCATTGTGACATCTCAAATGTTCGTTGATAGTGTTGATCATGCCGATGGATTTGAAGCAGACTGTGGTTGAACAAATACTAACTTGGGTTGACTATTGAGGTGTACAATGGTCATTGGAGGACTGTGCTAAGTTGGTAATGACCGTTCAATGACTAGTAAGGTCAACAGTTGCTCAATAGAGGAAACTGAACCGAATCATTTGTTTAGAGAATGAATTGACCATGGCTATGGGATATACATTATAGTGTATTGTAACAAAGGATGGTTTTTTGACAAGTTATTGTTCTTCATTGTATGTTGTATAAGGATTGTAACAATGAGACATAATGAATTGTAATAAGGATTTGTTCTATGCAAGGTTGATCAGGGAAATGTTGCTGCTGTAAAATTTTCATCTATGAAGGAGAGTTTGTAACTCTGTATGTAATTCATTTATTGTAATACAAAGTGACTTTCTTTAGTGTGGTGGGTTTTTCTCCCATAAAGGTTTTCCCACTTTAAATACTGGTGTTCAATTTTGTGTATGATCTTAATTTTCTATTCTATTATTCTAGTAATGTGCATCTTTAATGAACTATAATTGATTTTTGAACCTATATTTTGAAATATTCCCCTTAGAATTAGCATTAGGAAGGCATTTCTGCACCTTTTCTTTCCTTACAAGTGGTATTAGAGCCTGACCAATTGTGTTATCCTTGTGGGTAGGGTTGATTTTTTGTGTCAATTATGAAGTGGGAGTTTTGTAGAAACTTGGTAATCTTGATTTCAGATTAAGATGGAAAGCACATCAGGAAAGATTGAAATTCAGAAATTCAATGGTAGTAAATTTGAGTTATGGAAACTCAAAATGGATGACCTATTAGTGGATCATGATATTTGGCTTGTTGTGTGTGGAACAAAACCTTTTGGCATGAAGTAAGAACATTGGGACCTCACAGATAGAAAAGCAAAAGGGTTGATAAGACTCTTTTTAGTAGACTTTTTTCTCTTGAACATTCATGAAGAGAAGTCTGCATCTTCTTTGTGGAAGAAGCTTGGAGACATTTATCAAGGCAAGTCCTTGGTGAATAAAATTTTCTTAAGGAAGAAGTTGTACTCTTTGAAGATGGAGGAAGGGGTGTCTGTGGCTAATCACCTAAATAATTTTAACACACTAATTTCTTATTTAACATATGTGAGTGTGAAAATTGATGGCGAAGATCATTGTATGCTTTTGTTATGCTATTTTCCTAACTCTTGGGATCATTTAGTAATGGATATTGGGAGTTCGAAAACCACTTTCAAGATAGAATATGTGGTTTTTTCTTTGTTATTAGAAGAGATGAGAAGAAAATATTCTGAGATGATGAAGGAGGCTCTTGTTGTTTGAGGAAGATCAAAAGAAAAAGGCAAGAAGAAGGATAAGAATTCCAAATCAAAATCATATGGGAGATCAAAGTCTCCTTGAAAGAATTCCAAGGTGAAGTGTTGGACCTGTGGGAAGCCTGGTCATGTCTGAAAGGATTGCAAAGAGGAGAAAAAGAAGAAATCTTCCAATAATGATTCTTCTCAGAGGAAAGCAGATGCCTTCATTGCAGCCTTGGCAACTCAGGCATCAAATGGTGTCTGGTTGATTGATTGTAAAGCATCTTTGCACATGACATCTCATAGAGACTGGTTCACAAAGTATGAAAAATACGATGGTGGAAAGGTGTATTTAGCAAGCGATTCATCTCTAGAAATTAGTGGTCATGGAAGAGTTAGAATTCAATTTCCTGATGGAAGAATTATTGAAATTGATGGAATAATGGATATACCAAGTCTGGCTCAGTATTTACTTTCTATAAGAAAGCTAAATGATGTTGGAGTGCAAGTCTCATTCTCAAGCAATGGCTGTAAAATGACTAGAGGTTCGATGGTGTTGGCTAGGGGTGCTTGAATTGGTACTCTATACAAGCTACATGCACTTGATGTTCAATGTAACAATTTCTTTTCAAAGTCACAAAATTTTGTTTGTGTAGAGAAGGAGACTGAAGTCCCTATAGGGGAAAATTCTTTAGAAATTAAACTTCCTATAGCGAAGACTATGCTCTAGCATCAAAGGCTTGATGACATTGGTGAGAAAGTTTTCAAAGCCTTGAAGATTGTAACCTAAAATTTGAATTTTGTGAACATTTTATATCTTGAAAACATCATCATGTTTCATTAGCCGATAGCCTATTTGTGTCAACTTTCATTGAAATTTTTTTCATCCTCACCGTATTTCAACTTTTTTGGTGTCCGGGAGAACTTGGCAGATGGGTTATAGTTTGCTCAAAAAATTTGTCAACCTTGCCAATTTAAACTATTGATCTTAGGTTTCCCTTGTCATGTAAAAGGTGGTAGAGATAAGTTTCTGGTGCGATGATAGAGGAGGCCATTGAAATTGTTGGTTATTTTTTTAGAACCAAACTTAATCCCAATCCTATCCTATGATCTTGCCACAACTCAATTATTAGCTAGGTTGAGGATTGGCCAACAACTAAGGGAAGTAACTAGTACCTTACTTCTCTTCAAGCTCTGTGAAACCCAGGGAGGGAAATCCCAAGTATACTCACAATATCTCACTTTAAGTTAAGAGTATTCTATCATACAGATGCACTATCCTGGAAAACTACCATATCAGAGGCTCGAAAAACCTTGAATCTAAAAGTATTATTTATTTCCAAGAGTGTAAACATATTCTTAAAATTGAAATAATTAGGCTTAAACTATTGTGTGTATCATTCTTCGCATTGAATCCTAGGTCCAATTAAATATATAGCTCAGTTGATTGTAACACATACTGATAAAATAATCATGACTTATCTAAGAGAGAAAAATAATTATAACATGTATGAATTCGGTAATACAATATTAATTGAATATCAAAAACTAAGGGACTGTTAGAGTGTCACTTTGTAACACCCAATTCACTTTATATACAAAACATCACTTCCTTATGTAATCTTATATCATTTTCTTACAAACTCATGAGATCCTTTTAGCATTTAATTAATTCATTAAACTAGAGCATAAAATGAATTCATACATTTTGTGCAAATGACAAAAAGATGAATGAAACATACATTAACACTTTCATTCATAACTTTGCTAAAAAATGTATAGGAGAGAAACACTTTGAAAACTAAGCTTCTTTTATATTTCTTATATTGCATTGTGCATCCATATTTAAAATTCATACATAGTATAAATTTCTTCTTAAATTTATGTCTGATATATTACCCAAATATATATTCACATTCTACTTAGCTTATTGAGCATAATATCTATTGTGACCTTACTCTAGACTCAAAAATTTTTGAACTCTCTTTTTTAGCAATGGAATCCCCTTTATATAAACAGGGGAGTGACAAGCAACTAATTGAATTTACAATTTCATTCTCATTTTAGTTCATTTTAGAACCTATTTTCAACTAACTCCTTGAAGGACTCCACAGGCTATTTCATAGGTAATCATTTGAGAAAAGGGGAGGAAAAAAGGGAAAAAAATGTGTGTTAAACACACGGAGTCATTATCACAGTATTCTTTTGCTTGGAACAAAAATATTTCAACCATATTATCACAAAGACCACCACATTAGCAAGGGAATGAAAAAACCAACCATGAACACATGAAAGCAAATACCTCATATGCAAAGACAATGGTGTCATCAAAAACTAAAACCATGTGAAGGCCCTATTCAAAGTCATTGGCATACGAAAATTCCCAACCACTCCTGGTCCTTGTTACAATTGGAGGTATTACCAACACATCATCATCAGAGCTATCCTAAGGCACCAAGGAATGAACATACTAGCCATAGTTTGAGTCTGTCTCAACTTCAACATTTGAAGGAGTATCCAAGAGCACAGTATGAGAATTCTGCTTTCCTAGGTTGGTCTGGTATCCCTTTTCCTTCTTTATGGATTTCTTTTGTGGCAATGCCAATTCCTTGCCTTTGAATTTAGCTATTCCTCCTGAAAGGGTCCTATTTCTCAAGTGGTAAGTACTCTGCACAATCATTTTCTTTTTTATGTCCGCTAGCCCTCCTTTTTCCCTTCGAAACTTTAGGAGAAACTATAGTTTCTTGCTCAATTACCTCCTTGTGGAATTTAGACATACTTAATCAACTAGACCTCCTAACAAATAGAGTCACCTCACCATATTTTCCCATCTTGTCAAGGTTAATAGAATGAAATTTAAAAAAAAATTGATTTAAAACCCACAAGAGAATTATCCCAATCCCAATGACAACCACCAACTCAAGTAGTAAAAGTCCTAGGTATAACAGAGAACTAAAATTCATACCAACTTAACCAAGACTAGAAAATTCTACTATAAATAGACCAGTATCCTTTACACCTCACCCAACATAAACTGTAGAATAAAAATATAGTGAGAATAATCACCGATCATCCAACATTAAATAGAGATTTTGAGCATGTAGAATTAATGATACATAACTCCTCACACAAGCAAACTGGTGGCTTATCAGCTTGGCTATGAATCTAGACCGTTCATCTAAAAGAAATTAAAATTTCATCTAAGGTGGCCATGAGCATCATTTTTCAGCTATTAACAACTTGCTTCTTGAAAACAATGATGCTACCTTGAACATTGACACATTATTCTCTAATTATGGATTAATCATATATATCCTAACAATTAGCATGTATCACCAACCTAATCCATGCTCTTCATTAATATTAGTGAAGTACATAATGCCAGTTTAGAGAGAAACTTTCTTTATACACCTCATTGCTTCATCATTGGTTTTCCCTCATGCCTAGGCTGCTCATTAGCGATGAAGCTACTTATGTGATGATTTCCTATCCATTAGATCATCCTAATTTTAGAATTTTATCAATGGTCCTCTAGTCTTCTCGTGGATTTCCTTTTGTTTTATGAGAGATCCTAGGATCTTACCATGCTACCCTTTTTAGTGGTAGTTGTCACTCATCGTTGATTTACTTTATCATTTCTTGATTCTATCAACAATGAATAAATCCTTATGATGACCGTTAGCCCTCGATTCTATGGCCTGAATCCTGGTCACATTTGTCCAAGCATTGTGCATCACCAATGCGAACCTCATGCCTATGATCTCATCAGTGACGAGAGATATTATGGAGGTACCAAATCTTGGACATGTGTACCTACAAAAACAAATGGTGCCAAAGATATCACCCCCAAGATCATATCAAATTAGCAAAAAATAAAAACCCTTTAAAAGGAACCTATTGCTTATCACTATTTTAGAACCTAAGTCCTAAAACAAATCCACGATGAGCGATCAGGTCTATTTTCATCACTAATAAGCCTCATACATCATGCAATCAATTATTGATGAATGATTTACAATATTCATAGGTTTTATCATACATCACTAACACAAGAATTAATTTTCAGAACATATCCGCAATCATATGGAACATATCGCTCATTGTCATTACAAATTTTCTTCTCAATATTCATCCATGATTAGTGATGAGAAAATAAGGCTAAGAGCATTTCTCATTGCTATTAGAAATTGGAATGATCAATAATCATTAGTGATGAGCGATATCAAAGGAGAATACCGGTCATCACTCATCGCTAATTCAAGATGTAAAGTGATGAACTAATCAACGATGAGTGATAAGAACATAAGGGCCATTTGGAATTAAGTGGAAGCTTTAGGCACATCATCATAAGTTATTCTAAAGAGGGGACTTCTCTAGGGTGGTACAAGAACAATATGCTCACAACATTGGAATCATGCAGAACTAAGGGACATAATGATCAAAAAGATCATCTCCTTAACCCTATATAAATGAATGATTCGGCCCTATACAAGAGAAAGACTAGTAGTATGGTGATAGTCACATGATAATGTAAGTATGAAAATTCCATTTCTTTTTATGACTGATAGCAAACATTTATACAGCTAATAGCAAAATAGAATGCCACACAACTTAAAACAAAACCCTAACCCTCATAAAAACCCTTCATCAGATATGACAAAAAATTTAAATAGAAAATTCTAGGGTTTTAATATGAGCACTTCAAGAATTTTGAAAATGTTTTTTGAAAGTGCCATCAGTGGCTCTTTCTAGGGACTTCTGTTCCTCAACGAATAGAGCGAGAATTCATATCCTCTGGAGCAGACCAAGTTCCTACTCCATTGGGCAACAGAGTCATAAGATCATCTCTGCTCTCACTACTTTGGTTTGACAAATCAAACCATATATCTGATGGCCCAAGGCCATCAAAACTGTAGGCCTTTTCTTACCTATATCATATACAAAATTTTCATCATTTTTGACTGAATCCATCCTGAAAACATCACTAGAATATGCCCAACTAAACATGCTAGAAATTCTAACAAATTTGTAATCGCCATGCATCTGAGAATTAGACATACATTGGAAATACTATATTGCTAGTGGTAGCAACTCATAATTTTTACCATTTAAAACATTGTTAAGTTCAAAACAACCTTCCTCAATGTTTTGCACATTATCATAATGTAGGAAAATTACATCCAGCTAAAAAATTTGGCACTCATATTATGCCAAGTAGCTGGTACTATCAATCTCAATCTTCATAGAAGTTTGCATGTTAAAAGTAAAATAGTGATAAGTAGTAATCAAAATATTATGTACCTCATGAAAGCTATCTCCAAATGTGTAGAGAAACACACTCATACATTGGCACATATTGTAATTGTGCCTCAACAAATTGGTGTAAAGAATCATCAAGAATATCTACCTTATCCTTATTCCTACTCACTTTGACATCCTCTGAACACAATATGTCAATATCTTCAGCATCTATAGCTTGTTCAAAAGTGATCAATTTTGGTTCAAAAATATAATCTATTTTTTCTTTTGAATCAACCCCCATATCAAAAAAAAAAAAAATCATAACTAGTTTCATCCAAAATAGAAAAGAAATAGATGCTTAAATCTACTTTATGACTTTCACAACCTAACTTATCAGATGTACAAACCTTGTGGTGGTTTGTTGTTCTCAACTCACTAACACAGGCTTCTGAACTTTCATTAGTCTTCATGCTACTATGTTCTTTGTTCAAAGCATAATTGAAATTAATCAATTGCTCATTATTATTCACATTACCACAATGTTGATCAATTAGTTCATAGCTAGAAGGAATATTAGATACCCATGTTTCATATTTTTTATAACAAAGACTATCATCATTGTCAAAATCAATATGAATATTACATAATAACTCAGGGCTATCCATACATGCATATTTTTGATATTCAATAGTTAAAAAGCTTGAAATTTGTTCACTATTTAGTAGGTCATAATTTTGATCCACTCATTCAACCATTTATCTCTCTTGACCTTTCGTAGAATCACATACTTTTCCAAGTTGCAATTTAGGACATACTAATATATTTTCACCAAAATCTAGAAACTCCATGGACTAGGTTTCATCATTGATCTAATCCTTTATATCCTTTTGCAGGTGAAGGAAAATATTTTCATCATTATGAGTATGAGTGATTTTAATTTCCTCCTTCTCAAGTATGCTCTTATTTGCATTTGAAAATACATGTATGGGTATGTGTAGGATCATCAAGGAAAAAACAAGCCCTTAAGTGGCAAAAAATTCAGAAAAATTAGAATAAGGAAAATTGACATGAAAATTTGAATAATCTATCTATATTATTTCAAAAATATGTAAGAATAGAATTTTTAGAAAATTGAATGTAGTTTCTAAACTACTAGGTTTTTTTTTTTTTTAAATCTATTTGGTGAAAATTTGAAATTTCAATGCAGTTGTACTTAAATTTCATGGAAAAATAAGAAGTAGGTGTTTGTATGACCACCCTAACCACAATAAAATGATAATATTTTTTATAAGATTTTAGATACAACTAAGACTCATGTCTGATGTGATGCATATTTTTTGTAATTTTTTCCAAGTAAATAATTAATTATGAATTTTTTTATTACAACTTTTAAAAAATATAAAAACTTCGTATGTCGACCACCTTAACTTGGTCAAAACTTCATGAAATTTAATTATTTTTTTAATCCTATAGTATGCAAAGCATAGAATGTGCATGTTTGATTCAAAAATGTGATACCATTTGAAAGATATAGATGTTTTCCAATCAGCCTATCAATCAAGACTTTAGTTGTAATTCAAATAGAAAATGAAAAATAATTAGTTATTAAATTCAAATTAAAGCATAATTTATATTAATGGAAATTTGAGAATATCCTTTAAAAACCCTTTTTTTTTAATAAATTTTGGGTAAAAAAAAATCATCAGCCACATGGACCATCATATCACTTACATATCGCCAATTTTTGGCCCATCATGATCCTACACATACCTGTATCTGATCATTTGTATACATATAATTGCTGGTTTCATCCACATTCTTATCCACAATTGAAGACAATAGACCTTGCACATATTCATTCCTCATATTTTCTATATTATCTAGACATGTGTAGGCCATCTCCATATTTAATATTTTGAAATCCTTAATCAGTGCACTAGATTCCTCCTCAAAAGCTTCAAAATACAAATGGATGCAATTTTGATGTACTAGGTCTGAAACTTTTAGGGATTTGTGTAAGATTAGCAAAAAATCTATGGTTAAAAGCAAGGATTGACTCATTATCATGCTTCTTTAGCTATTTTAACTCTGTGAAAAAATCAGAGGGTTGTTTTGCAAATTCTTTGCTATAAGCATCTACAAGATTATCCCAGTAGGGAAAAGACTACTTAGGAAAACTTAAGTACCAGTCCCTTGCTCTAGCTTCCATAGATCTGACAAAAAATCTCATCCACATATCATGATCTTTAAACAAATTTTTTACCATAAAACTATAGAAACTTTGGGTATGTGCATCTCCTTCACACACACTGTATCCATTGAATCTAGGAATTTGCTTATAGATTCAAGATGGGATTCTCTCAACCTTGTAATCAATCCATGAAAAATCTAATTGATCATACAATGGGTCAAAAGAATTGACAAGAGGTATAACAATCTGGCTAACATATTTAGTATGATTATCTCTTAACAGGACTTGCATAGCCCTTTGGTTCCTTTTGTTCATCTCTTTAACTCCTCTTTTAAACACAACTTTCCATTTTGGCCTTATCCTAGACTTGTTCTCACTTGAATGCCTACACTTTTTAATATCAACTTCCTGAGAATGGTTAGATCTATGAAGCTTCTTGACAATATTCATCCAAGTTTCTAGTGACATGGTTACTTCTCTTTGATAATCATGGATGTATGAAAACTAGAGTTTAACTAATTATACATAATTACAACCATGACTGCATGAAACATTAGTAGGATTATTGATAGTATGATAATAACTCAAGATTGAAACACTTGATAATGAAAATGAATAGAAAAACCTAAGATATTCAACTTTATCTTCAACCAATCACACTTAGCAAGTTTGTGAATATTCTGAAAAATATTTTAAATGGGACAACAATTTATTTTCAACATGATAGGTTCAGCAAAATCAGACTATGCAAAGAACCATGTACCTTCATACTTCTAGTTTTTTCAATTTTGAATAAAGCACTTTTAGGTTATGATACAAAACAAAAACCTTTCATATGATAGAATTTAGAGTAGGGAAAGTGCATGGAGATGGGTAGCAAATTTGTGGCCACTTTCAAAAAAAAGTTTTCAAAATTTGTAACATGAACGCGCTATAATGCGAGTGTGTATAATACGCGTGCATTATGGCTTTTTCTGTCGAGCCTCAGGCTCGACCACAACGAGCCCATAATGTGAGCGCATTATACGTGCTCGCGTTATTACATATTAAAAGAAAAAAAAGGGAAACTCATTCATTCTTGCTAAAATGGTCATGTCTATACATCTTCAAAATGCACTTGCCTTATGAAAAAGTTGATTTTTTATAGATTTATTATCTCTCTTTGTCTATATTCTCTCCCACTCTTTCCCACTCTCACCCACCCACTCTCCAACCCTCTCCCACTCTCTCTTACTATCTCCCACTCTCTCACAACCTCTCTCACTCTTTGCAACCCTCTCCCACTCTCCCAACCTCTCCCACTCTCTTCCACTCTCTCCCACTCTCCCACTCACCACTCTCTCTCCCACCCTCTCCCACTCTCTCCCTCCCTATCTCCCACTCTCTCACTCTCCCAAACTATCTCCCACTCTCTCCCACACTCTCCCACCCTCTCCCACTCTCTCGTACTCTCTCCCTCCCTATATCCCACTCTTCCACTCTCTCCCACCCTCTCCCACTCTCTCCCACTCTCTTCCTCACTCCCTCACTCTCCAACTCTCTCCCACCCTCTCCCACTCTCTCCCATCTTCTTCCTCCCTCCCTCCCACTCTCTCCCACTTTCTTGCTCCCTCTCTCTCCCACCCTCTCCCACCCTCTCACATTCTCTCCTAGTCCCTCTTACTCTCTCCCTCCCTCTCCCTCCCAATCTCTCCCTCTCTCACTCTCCTCCTCCATGCCTCCTGCCTTCCCACCACCTCCCACCCCTACCACACTCTCTTCCACCTCTCTCACCAATCTTCCCACCTCTTCCACCCTCTCCCCTCCCACCGCCTCCCTCCCGCCTCCCACCTCCCCCTCTCCCACCTCTCCACCCTATCTCCCAATTCCTCATCTCACAATCTCTCTCCCACCCTCTCCCACTCTTACTCCTCCCACCCTCCCACCCTCTACCACCTCTCCCTCACCCTATCCCAACCTCCTCCCACCATCTCCCACCTCACCACCTCTCCCACTCTCTGCACCCTCCCACCCTCCTCATCCCACCTTCTCTCACCTCAGCATCCCACCCTCCACCTTCTCCACCCTTCCCACCCTATCCCACCCTCTCCCACCTTCTCCCACTCCCACCTTCTCCCACCTTCTCTAACCCTCTCTCACCCTCTCCCACCCTCTCCCACCCTCTCCCACCTTCTCCCACCCTCTCTCACCCTATCCCAACTTCTCCCACCCTCTCTCACCCTCTCCCACCCTCTCCCACCCTCTTCCACACTCTCTCCCACCTTCTCCCACTCTCTCCCACCCTCTCCCACCTCCTCCCGCCTTCTCCCACCCTCTCCCACCTTCTCCAAATCTCTCCCACCTTC